>MJUU01051572.1:36928-52795 GCA_002080025.1 Modiolus philippinarum | reverse complement strand
GTTGCATTCTCGCTGTCTTCCATGTTGTAGACGCTTCAACGTGACGTCAAACTTTGCGTAATGTTCCGATTGTATAACGGAATGGAATGAACCATTTTCCGGAAGAAATGTGTACAGGTTTTTATGAATGTTTTATTTAATACCATTTATTATTAATTGAAATGAATTATTTACTTGTATTTATTTACTGTAGCAATCTGACTAGTTTGCTGATCTTGATTACTCTCGTTGTGCCTTAGTACAAAAACCCAGGATATTACATTGTACCAGAGACAAAAAGATACATATATCTATGTGTCTCTGGTTATTTATATATATAAAACCTAAAAATCTTAGTTCAACAAAAAATTAAAATTATACTGACTGCCGGCAAGGATGTATAATGTCCTTGCTGCCGGTAACATTATTTTTGTTAAAAAATCAATACAAAATTACCTCCCTTTATAAAATTCCCAGCTGGCAAGAATGCAATTTATTTTTTTTCAAATCTGTTGTAACTTAACTTCAAAACATAAAAATATACTTTAAAATTAAACATGTTATATATCTTTATAAAGTTAAAGTAGTTTGCAAATACCAATATAAATAAATGCAAATAAAAATTTTGGTTTGTACCTTGAAGACAATAAAATTTTGTGATTACTATATTTGTGAAAATCTTTATTCTAATTCATGCTCAGAATCATTTCTGATCCATTAGTGATTCTGAGAGGGTATACTTTGATACAAGTTCTGTAAGAAGATAGACAAAAGACTATCAGTTGGGCCTTTGATAAACAAAATAAAAAAATACACATACTTTTAAGACTAATCTCTTCGTAGAGTGGTCAACATACAATAAGGTCTGTTAATTGTTTGAACATAAAAAATTCCCAAGTCTAATATCAGCAAAATATTCTAAAGCCATACTAATGAGCATACAAATGTGCATAATGTGAAAAGAAAACATAAACAAAATTTGAAAATATTCTACGTAATTCCCACTTAATCCCAGTTGTTCACAATTAATCCCACTAGTTCCCACTTGATCACGGCTATTCAGGTGGGATCTCACTTGTCGTCCCACCTGGGATTTGATATCCCATCATATCCCATCATATCCCATCTGATCGGATGGGATTTTGGTGGGATCACGGCTTCAGGGATTTCCTGGGATCTCAGATGAATTTTCTATGAGGTGACTTACATTTATGTTCAAACTTCCTGCCAAGAAAAAGTGTTAAGTTCAAATTTATGCCCTGAAATAAAATATTCCTGCTAGGTTGTATATTTTCAGTCTCAAAACAGGTCTAAATGCAAAGTTCCTGTGATTTCAGGGTGTCTTATTTCATTTTTCAGGCGTTACACGCCTTGTTTGTTTGTAGGGCCCAGTATCTTATTATAGCAAATAATACAGTAAACTTCCAGTCGACAAACATTCTTAAATATCGAGGGAGATTTATTTTAGCCCAATTAATTAATTCCTATATTATTCAACATTGTACAAATGTACTGTGATATTATTATCCATCACTATTGGACTTAGTTTATTTTCACATTGACCATATTTTCCATGTGAAAAATAAACTAAGTCCAACTTACTATATTTTCCATGTGAAAATAAAACTTAAGTCCTACTTCCATTTCCATGACTAAAATTTTCTAAGTTCAGCTTATGCATGGAAAGTTTCCATGGAATTCCATGGAATTATTTTAAAGATTTTGTTTTCCATGACCCAAGGAATTCCATGGAAAATTTCTTCATTTTTCATGGAAAACACAGGCACCATGGAAAATCTAGAGATGGGCTGAGTTTCCAGAAATTTGGTTTTCTGCTCTCTACTTTATTGCAACCCTTCTTGAATCTCAATACTGCAGATTTTTCAAGACTGCAGTTACAGAAAATTCATTCTTTATTCCAAAAAAAACAGTCTCAGAAATCACATCCTGTTCATGAATTCATTTCTTTTGTATTTTCATGAAATGTTCAAGGACATATATTGAAAAGGTTCATGAACATCATGTTCATGAAATGTGATGATTCTTGAACTGTTCATGAAAACAATCTCACTTGAGTTCATGAACTTGTAATTCATGAACTGTTCAAGAAATGTTCTTGAACAAGTTCTTGTATCAATGTTCATGAAGTCATTGAGATTGTTTTTTATGAACAGTTCAAGAATATTTCTTAAACAGGTTCATGAATTACAATTTCATGAACTCAAGTGAGATTGTTTTCATGAACAGTTCAAGAACATTTCTTGAACAGGTTCATGAATTACAAGTTCATGAACTCAAGTGAGATTTTTTCATGAACAGTTCAACAACTGTTCAAGAACAGGTCAAGCTGTTCAAGTACAGTTCATGAAGAGTTCAAGACTTCTTGAACTACATTTCGCAGGGGTTGTCTGCTAATCAATTACTCAACTTTCTATAGAATTCTATTGTATACCAATTTGTACTGCCTGAAGGGGTTTACCTTGATACTCCAGTGTATATTATTAGCTCACCTCGCCAAAGGCCATGTGAGCTTTTGCCATCACTTAGCGTCCGTCGTCCGTCCGTCCCTCTGTCTGTTAACTTTTATTTAAAAATCTTCTCCTCTGAAACTACTGGGCCAATACAAACAAACTTGGCCTGAATCATCATCAGGGTATGCTCTTTCAAGTTTGTGATTTTTATGTCCGTAGACCAAACAACATGGCCGCTGTTACTAAAAATATAACATGGGGGTAAATTGCTTTTTTTGCAAATTACTCGAAAACCGGTACAGATATCAAAAATCTGACACGAAGTAAAAATGATCAGTATGATGAGATCTACCAACTATGTAATTTTGAAGAAAATCTGAAAATCCGTCTGGGAGTTATAGCCCTTTTTTTTTTTTGCATTTTTAATTTTTATTTCAAAAATTGTAACAGATAGAGGTCAAGTGTAAATTGCAAAAATGTTCAGCATATCAAGATCTACCAACCCTTAAATTTTGAAGAAAATCAATAAACCCTTGTAGGAGTTATTGCCCTTTTTTCACCGAATTTTTTAAATTTTTGTATTTTTCATCTATTATTTCCATAACTATAGAAGATGAAGGTTAAGTGTAAATTGATGAAATGTTTGCCATGCTGTGGCGACTTCAAAACTGATGTTGAAAATTGTTCCTTGATGGCCATTTTCAAAATGGCCACCAAAAAAGGCGGGAAAATTCAACATTGTCCGATTTCAATGAAATTTGGTTTCCAAATAGATCTTGATGTTGCGAGTTCAAAACCGGTGTTGAAAATTGTTCCTTGAAGGCATTTTCAAAATGGCCGCCAAAAAAGGTGGGAAAATTCAACATTGTCTGATTTCAATGAAATTTGGTTTCAATGTAGATATTGATGTTGTGACTTCAAAACCGATGTTGAAAATTATTCGTTGACTGCCATTTTCTAAATGGCCGCCAAAAAAGGTGGGAAAATTCAACATGGTCCCATTTCAATGACATTTGGATTCCAAATAGGTCTTGATGTCGCAACTTCAAAACCGGTGTTGAAAATTGTTCTTTGACGGCCATTTTCAAAATGGCTGCCAAAAAAGGCGGGAAAATTCAACATTGTCCAATTTCAATGAAATTTGATTTCCAAATAGATATTGATGTTGCGACTTCAAAACNGACCTACGAAAGTTTGAGAAACTGAAGATCAACTGTATAACTTACATTGTTACCTTGATTGTGGCAACTGAAAACCAGGTGAGCGATACAGGCTCCTGGGAGCCTCTAGTTATAGGAGTTATGGGACTTTGACGATTTTTAGCAATACTATACAAATGGAGATCTTGTGGACGCAACTCCTCAGAAACCATTTATTGGTTTTTGTTCAAAATTTGTAGGATTGTTATTCACTACAAGTACTATATCATTTCGCACCGCCATTTTCATACATGAAATTGTGTAGGAGTTGTTGGACTTTGAGCAATTTGTCGTATGTTTTTCACTATATCTCAAAAACTATTATCACTAGCTTCATGAAATCTTAAAGGAACTTTGTGGGTCATATAATACCAAATTCTAAAGCATTTGAAGATTCGGTACTTCTATGGTTGCCATGGAAACCAAACCAAAAAATTAAAATTTTGATTAAATTATATGTCTTGATTTCAGGAGTATGCATACCTACATTATAAGGGGAACCCCCTGCATAAATTTTTTTTTTGGAAAGGGGTCAAAAATGCATTGCAGTGGATTGAGGACCTTTTGGTTGCCATAGAAACCTATCCATACAATTCTAATTTTGAGAAAAATGTGAATATTTATTAAATTATGTTCTCCGTTTTAAATTATGTTTTGATTTTAGCAGTATGTGTCCGAATTCATGATAATTTACAGGATTGTTAGTCACCATATGTACAAGATCATATCGCATCGCCATTTTGATTGGTCAAATTTTACAGGAGTTATGGGACTTTATCGACTTAATGCATGCTACAGCTTAGGAACATTTTGTGGGCACAATTCCTCAGAAACCATTGAACAGATTATGCTGAAATTTAGTTTGAATATTTGCCACCATATGTACTTGATCATATTATGCTGCTATTTTGATTGAACAAATTTTACAGGAGTTATGGGACTTTATCGACTTAATGCATATTACAACATAGGAAGACTTTGTCGACACATCTCCTCAAAATCCAATTAAGGGATTTTGCTCAAATTTTGCGTAGCTGTTTGCCACCAAATGCAGTTGATCATATCTTGCCGTCATTTTGATTCCATAATTTTACTTGAGTTATTGGACTTTATCGACTTTACTGCCGCGGCGGGGGACATAGCTACGCGTAGCAATCTTGTAAATTTTGCCTTATACATGTATTTCAAAAAACAATTTGAGATAGAAGTTAAGTGTTCAGCATGTTAAGATCTACATTTTTATCTTCATGAAGTTATGATGTGTCCAACCAAACTATTTTAGATGACTGTCAGCTGTTTACATTAGGAACACACATTCAAAGAACATTGTTTAAGATTTATCCATCTGTCTGTGCTTCATCCAAGAGAGATGCCAGGGGGAACATATTTTTACATTTAACCCTATGGGAGATCACATTCAAATATTTTCTCATATGAAAGTACATGGCATTTAGAACCATACTGTCCTTAGTTGGTCCCTTTGGAAAATGTGTCTGGCTAGTCGGCATCAGATCCGAGATGGCTGTCAGCGGGGAACATAGTTTAACATTGGACACAATTGAAAATCTTTCACAGATATTCTCCACTGAATCCAATTGGAAACAAACGTAGGCAAAATAGTCCTTGGGTGGTCCTCTTTTAAAATATGTGTCTGACAAGTTTGCACATCATCGAAGATAGCCGCCAGCAGAGAACTTAGTTTAACATTGGACCAAATAGGAAAACATATTCAAAGATCATCTCCTCTGGAACTATTTGGCCTTATAGAATCAAACATGGTCACAACTGTCCCTTAGTTTGCTCTGTTTGAAAATTTTGCCTCGAAAGTTCATTTACTATCCAAAATGTCTGCCAAAGGGGAACATAGTTTAACATTTTGCAACAATACATGGATGTCTGTTAGAAAATGTGACCCTTAATTTAAATTTGAAGTTATTTCGAAAGTCTTAAATGTCAGCTATAAACCAGGTGAGCTATACAGGCTCTAGCGAACCTCTAGTCTAACTTACCTGTGTTTGTGAGGTTCACTGCCTAGTAATTGTGTCACCTGCGTTCACGCAGTGGCGACATATAGGGATCACTATCCGTCGTCTTGCGTCGGCGTCGTTGGTGTCGGCGTCGGCGTCACAAAAATTTCTGTCGCATTTTTCTCAGGAACCATGTATCCCAGCCTTCTGCAATTTGGCATGGAGTATCAGTATGGGGACCTATACCGTGTAAGAGAGTTTCGGATCTCTTGCATGCCCACTTCCTGTTTGACGGAACTTATAATATTTTTTGTGTTATTACACAGGCGACACATGTCTTTAAAACTACTAAGTTTTAAAGTATAAATCAATGAACATCTTTTTCATACAAGATTATTCAAGAACTACATATTGATCAAATATTTATATGTTTGGTAAAAGTGGATTTCTGCTTTATATTATTACAGATTACAGATGTGTACAAAAAGACAAAATACCATTACCAGAGCAGATACAGTGTAAAGAAATATATGATAGGTACATTTTTATTTCAGAAGATACTGGTATATAGACAGGTTAGACAAATAATGCCCCCAACCCTTGCAGATAAGCAGATGTGTTATAGTTGTCAGTCTGTCAGTATATGAGTCTTCATCTTATTTTTAATAGGAAACATTGTGTGCAGTTAAAATCACCCTAATTCAAGTATTTAAGATAGGAATTTTTTTATTTCAGTAGTTTGTAGATATAAAAATGTTTGGATAAAGATATTTTCACAAAGCTATACATCACTTTGGTTAGCTCAACAGACCAAAAGTGTGAGCTTTCATATTTAATGTTCTATAGGTAGAGACCTTTTAGCTCACCTAACCCAAATGGTAAGTGTGAGCTATTCCCATCACTTGGAGTCCTTCCTCAGTCGTCTGTCCATTGTCCGTCAACTTTTCACATTTTTATCTTCTCCTAGAAACCATTGAGGCAAATTCAACCTCACAGGAATGATGTATGGAAGATAATTTCAAAAATTGCTCATTTCTTTCAGATCTGACAAAAAACATGGCTGCCAGAGCGGAACTTTAACATTGGACCTTATGGGAAAAATCCCATTTTCATCTTCTCCTCTGAAACCAATTAAGCAAATTTAACCAAACTTTAAAGAAATGATGTATAGAATCTCTTTTCCACAAAAACATGGTGCCCAGCGCAGAACTTAGGTTTAACATTGAACCTATGGGTAAACATCTCCTCCAGAACCACAGGAATGATGTATGGAAGGTCCTTTACAAAGATAGATCATTTCCTTATGATTCAACAAGAAACATTGCCGCCAGCACAGAGCTAAAGTCTAACATTTGACCTATGGAAAAAATCACATTTTCATCTTTTCCTGTGAAACCACTAAGGCAAACTCAATCAAATTTAATAGAAATGATTGCGAAAAGTCCTTTACAAAGATTGCTCATTGCCTTCTGATGTGACAAAAAACATGGACGCAATTGTGGAACTTAGGACAGGTTTTAAATTGGTCGGTATAGGAAAAATCACATTTCCATCAACTCCTCTGAAACCACTGACACAAATTCAACCAAATTTTACAAGAATGATGCTTGAAAGGTCCTTTACAAAGATTGCTCATTTCAAAATGTGTTGCCACCACACAGAACTTTGGTTTAAAATTGGACACTATGGGAGAAAATCACATTTTCATCTTTCCTCTGAAACCAATGAAGCAAATTCAAGGAACGTCAACAAAAAAAAAAAGATGTGTGAAAGGTCCTATGCAAAGATTGCTCATTTTGTCCGATAAAGCAAAAAAAAAACCCCCCAAAAAAAACCAACATGGCTGCCAGCACAGAGCATGGATAAAGGTAGCACGGTACAGTTTCTAAACATAGAACTGGTTTTTCCCTTTTGTGTACCCAAGATTGTATAGAGGAGTGAATACGGAAAGCTGAGTTCTGATTGGTTATTAAGTATAATATTCATGTTGTATTTTTTTTCATATAGACATATTGTCTATGATTAAGAAAATATAAAAGAAATTTTCATGTGCCCTTTATTAATGGAGATTAATTTTTATGCCCCCGCCGTTAGGCGACGGGGGCATTTATTTTTACCCTTGTCCGTACGTCCGTCCGTACGTCCGAAAATTTTCGTCAAGGATTTCTCAGCTTGTGTATGTAGTATAATGATTTGATATTTGGTCTGAAGCTTTAGTATGATGAGTTGTACCGTGTCTCCCCTTTTCAAGTCCGTAACTCATCTACTTCCTGTTTGATGACAACTTTGATTTTTTCCCATAATAGCCATATATTGAAATTTTTCGTCAAGGATTTCTCAGCTTGTGTATTCAGTAATGATTTGATATTTGGTCTGAAGCTTTAGTATGATGAGTTATACCATGTCTCCCCTTTTCAAGTCCATAACTCATCTACTTCCTGTTTGATGATAACTTTGATTTTTTCCCATTATAGCCATATATTAATTGACATTTTTCGTCAAGGATTTCTCAGCTTGTGTATGCAGTAATGATTTGATATTTGGTCTGAAGCTTTAGTATGATGAGTTGTAATGTGTCTCCTTTTTTCAAGTCTGTGAGTCTACCTCAATGAGTTACAGAACAAGTTTAAGTTTGGTTCCATGCCACTGATTTTTGACAGAGTTATGGGCCTTTGACTTAGAAATTAGAAAATTTTAGTAAAATATCAGTTTTCTGCACTTTTTTTCTACACCATTGCAGGTATTGATCTAATATTTAGTATGTGAGTCTACCTCAATGAGTTACAGAACAAGTTTAAGTTTGGTTAATGGCAATAGAGTTCTACAAATGTTTAATATGGAAACAGTCATAGCAATAGTAATACATATGTATATTACAGTTGTACGAGAAACAGTTAAATTTGATATTTTGAATTTGATGTTGTTATTTAAAATTTTTGAAGTAACCAAATGACTAATACTTTTTAGCTCACCTGGCTATGCCAGGGTGAGCTTTTGCCATCACTTTGCGTCTGTCGTCCGTCGTCCGTCGTTAGCTCACTTTCAAAAATCTTCTCCTCTGAAACTACTGGAGGGATTGGTTTGAAACTTTATAGTAATCATCTATGACATGTCCTGTACAAACGATCCTCATTTTATAATGATCTGATGAAAAACATGGCCGCTGGTGCTAAAAATAGAACCTAGGGGTAAATTGCAGTTTTTAGCCAATAACTCAAAAACCGATGCAGATATCAAAAATCTGACATGGGTAAAATTGTTCAGAATGCCGAGATCTATCTGCTCTGCAATTTTGAAGAAAATTGGAAAACCCGTCTGAGATTTGTAGCCCTTTTTCCGTAATTTTTTCAAAATTTGTGCATTTTTTATTTTTTATTTCAAAAACTGTAACAGATAGAGATGAAGTGTAAATTATAAAAATGTTCAGCATATCAAGATCTGCATACTCTGAAATTTTGAAGAAAATCCAAAGGCCTGTGTATGATTTATTGGCCGTTTTTCACTTTTTTTTTCCTTTTTTTTTCATTGCCATATGGTTATGGGTTATTTCCCTTTAAATTCTGTGTTCAAATCTTCTTTAGTTAACTTTTCTCTTTTAAGCTTTAGAGAAATTCCCTACTATCACTTCATTTAAAAAAAATTATTTCTTCCATAATTTAGAGCAAAAACAGTGTTTTTGTGCAAATTTCTGCAATTTTTGGCAAAAATACTGTCTCAATCTTTACCTTATTTGATGTTATAATGATTTGCCTATATAAACATATTGTGCATATTACTGGGAGCTTAGTGGTGAATCACCATGAATTCTAATGACATGAATGTTGAAGTAGATTATCAGCTTCATAGATTGCTTATTATTACAACTATTTGTAAAGAAAGCCTTTGGTGAGCAGTTGATGAAATTAACCTGAAATGAAATTAACATGAATGGATTTGAACGGAACTTGGCATTTATGATGCTTTTGAGGTGCTGACTATAATATATATATGTATTGTGACTTTTATGCATAAATGTCATCCAACATTGCCATCTGCAGGGAACTTAATTTATTACTCGACTGTATGGAAAGAGCATACAAAGAATTTTTTATCTGAAACAACTTGGCTAGTCACATTAATGTATCTTAGATGGTCCCCTTCAAAACAGATGTCCTTCAAGTCTGCACCTTATGCAAATTGGCTACCAATGGGAAACAAAGTTTAATATAGGAGTACATTCAAAGATCTTCTTCTTTAAAACCATTTGGCCAGTTGGAAATAAACTTTGGCACAATACTTAATTTTCTTTAAAATTGTGTCCTGCAGATCCATCCCTTATCCAAGATGGCATGCAAAAGGGAAAATAGTTTAATTAAAGTTGGATCATATAATATAAATGTTTAGTTACATAGTTTGAAAATGAGACCCTTTAACATATAAGTTGATTTGAAGTTATGTATTGGCCATGGTCCAGGTGAAGCGATACAGGCTCTTGAGAGCCTCTTGTTTAAATATAGTCTCGTACAACTGCCAAGGCTTAAATTCACTTGAGAAGTGGAGAGATGTATTTGAATACTTAAAGTCAAAACAATTTAATATTTATTGTTTACAAGATTATACTCATTTCACGAAAGAAGATGAATTGTCCATAAAAAATCTTTGGGGAGGAGAATGTTTATTTAGTTCTTTTTCATCAAACCAACAAGGCGTTGCTGTGTTTTTCAATAACAACTTTGAATACAAAATTTTAAAATTCAAAAAAGATGATAAAGGAAACTTATAGGGATAGATATGGAAATAGAACAAAAGCGTATATCACTGATTAATATATATGGTCCAAATATTGATTCACCTAATTTTTATAACAAGGTAAGTGAATTAATTGGGTCTTTTAATAATAATACAGTTATTTTGACAGGGGACTATAATCTAGTCCAAAACCAAATTTTAGATACTCAAAATTATTGTTAAATAAATAATCCAAAGGCAAAACAAAAAGTACTTGATATGAAAGAAATGTATGGTTTAATAGACCCATTTAGAGAAATATATCTAGAAACAAAACAATTTACATGGCGAAAACGTACACCATTTAAACAGGCTAGATTAGACTTTTTCTTGGTGTCACAAAATTTTTATCATAATGTACAAGATGCCGAAATTCAAAACAGTTATAGATCTGATCATTCTCCTGTAGTTTTTAGATTTAAATTAAATGATTTCCGCATTGGCAAAGGCCTGTGGAAATTTAATAATTACTCTATGATATGGAATACCTGAAAATTGTGAAGGATATCATTCATAAGGTAAAGAACCAATATGCTTGTTTAGTTTATAATAGAGAGAGTCTAGACTTTATTGATTGTGCTAATATTCAGTTCACAATAAATGACCAATTATTTTTAGAAACATTGCTCACCGAAATAAGAGGAAAAACAATATCATTTGCTTCTTACAAAAAAGGGAAAAAAACAAAATTGGAAAATTCATTGATTAAAGAAATTCAAAAACTTGAAAATGATGCTGATACAGATGAAATTTTAAGAATAGTAGAAGAGAAAAAATCTGAGCTCAAACTATTATGACAAGAGAAATTGAGAGGACATTATATCAGGTCAAAAATGCAATGTATTGAAGAATTTCAGAGACCCACAAAATATTTTACGAACTTGGAAACCCCAAATTTTGTTAATAAAACTATTCCAAAAATTGTAAATGAAAATGGGATTACAATTACTGACCAAGAAGGTATTTTAGAAGAGGCAAAAAATTATTATGAAAATTTGTATAAGAAAAAAAAAATTATTTGAGTCCCAAATTTGGCCACAGGCATACCTTATCAAAAAATACCGAAATTAGATAATATAATGAAATTAAAGCTTGAAGGAGAAATTCTTATGCTGAATTAACATCTGCTATTAAAAGAATGAAAAACGAAAAAAGTCCTGGATCTGATGGTTTTACAAGTGAGTTTTTAAAATTTTTTGGTCAAATTTGGGAAAATTTGTCCTCAGATCTATAAATTATGGTTATAAAAATGGTCAAATGTCTGTCACACAAAAACAGGGGATAATAACTTGTATTCCAAAAGGTGATAAGCCAAAGCAGTATATGAAGAATTGGCGTCCAATCTTGTCTTCTAAATACAAGATAAAAGCTTGCTTCAAGTTGTATAGCAGAACGAATCAAGTCTATTTTAGATTTACTTATATGTAATGATCAGACAGGTTTTATTCAGGGGAGATATATTGGGGAAAAAACATGTCTATGATATTCTTCTTTAAACTGAAGAAAAAGATATACCAGGTATTCTCCTCCTCATTGATTTTGAAAAAGCTTTTGACTCTATATCTTGGGAATTTGTGCAAAATGTTTTGGATTTCTTTAATTTTGGGAACTCTATAAAAAACTGGGTTAAAACTTTTTACTCAGATATAAAGAATTGTGTAACTCAAAATTATTTTCTTTCACAATTTTTTAAAGTAGAAAGAGGCTGTAGACAAGGGGACCCTTTATCTCCTTATATTTTCCTTCTCTGTGCGGAAATTTTGGGAATCCTAATCAAAAACAATGATGAAATAAAAGGAATTACAATAGATGATTCAGAGTATTTAATATCACAATACGCAGGTGATACCTCATTAATTTTAGATGGTTCTCCTGAGTCTTTAGATGCATCTCTCCGTACTCTACAGAAATTTGCCGATATGTCAGGTTTGAATATAAATTTGGAAAAGACAAAGGTGGTGTGGATTGGAAAGAAAAGATACAGTAGTGATACAATGTGTGTCAAGTGGGGATTGGAATGGGGTTCCAGCAGATTCACATTACTAGGAATTAAATTCTCAGTAAATATTGCAGAAATTGAAGAACTTAATTATATTCCTAAGTTTAAGGAGATAGAAAATGTCATGAAATCAAGGGCAAATCAAATTTTGTCTCTAATTGGTAAAATTGTTATTATACCTCACGCAACGAAGTTGCAGAGGGTATATAGTTGTTGACTGGTCTGTCAGTCCGTCCGTCCGTCCATCCGTCTGTCATCAAGTGGGTACACCATTTGTCCGGATAACTCCTCCCACGGTTTTTTAAGATAGGAAGTTTTTATTTTGCAGGTTGATTGTGCACATATCAAAGATGTGCATGCTATTTGGATTTTGATTTTGGACAATTTTTCAGAACACTACACATTGTTGAACTTTGTCATTTTTGCACATTATATTGTATATAGGGTACATAATTTGTCCGGATAACTCCTCCTACAGTTTTAAAGATAGGAAGTTTTTGTTTTGCAGGATGATTGTGCACATATCAAAAATGTGCATGATACTTGGATTTTGATTTTGGATAATTTTTCAGAAAAATACACATTGTTGAACTTTGTCATTTTTGCGCATTATATTGCATATAGGGAACATCCTTTGTCCGGATAACTCCTCCTACAGTTTTTAAGATAGGAAGTTTTTATTTTGCAGGATGATTATGCACATATCAAAAATGTGCATGCTACTTGGATTTTGATTTTGGATAATTTTTCAGAAAAATACACATTGGTGAACTTTGTCATTTTTGCGCATTATATTGCATATGGGGTACATCATTTGTCCGGATAACTCCTCCTACAGTGTTTAAGATAGGAAGTTTTTATTTTGCAGGATGATTGTGCACATATCAAAGATGTGTATGCTACCTGTATTTTGATTTTGGATAATTTTTCAGAAAAATACACATTGTTGAACTTTGTCATTTTTACGCATTATATTGCATATAGGGTACATCATTTGACCGGATAACTCCTCCTACAGTTTATGAGGTAGGAAACTTTTATTTTGCAGATTGATTGTGTATATATCAAATACAATAACTGTATGTGCATACTACTTGAATTTGATATTGCTGATTTTTCATAAAAAATGTATTTATTGAACTTAGTCATTTTTAGGCGAGATAATGCTTATAGGTACACCATTTGCCTGGATAAATCCTCCTGCAGTTTTGAAGATATTTTACAGAATGATTGTGCATTTGTAAGAGATGTGCAAAGTACTGGATTTTTATATTCTTTTTTAGATAATGCAGGATTATTCGATATGTTGGGGCGTGGGGTATGTGAGCTTGCTCACTAAGGTTCTTTAATTATTAAATCCTTGATAATTTCTAGATTGAATCATTTATTCTTAACACTTACATGTCCAAAGGTCACTATTTTAACTCACTTCATACAAAGTTTATTTGCTTATATTTGGGAAAATAAACCGGATAAAATAAGTCGTGATTGCCTGTGTAGAAACAAAGATGTGGGGGGACTAAAAATGTTGAATGTTAAGAATTATATCATGGGTTTAAAATTAACATGGATTCGAAGGATTTTTTACTCCAAATCTAAGGTCGGTAAGCTGCTTATGTTTTCAAAAAATCTAGATCTTACAAGTATTCAGTACTTAGGTCCTACAAAAAAGTTGAAAAATCCTTTTTGGCAAGAAGTTTTTGTTGCATGGAGAGAATTAATTTTAAAGTCAGCATTAAACAATAAACAGGAGTTATATGCCACTAATATTTTGAATAACGAAAGAATTAAAATTGATGGTAAGTCTGTACTATACAATGATTGGTTAAAAAAGGGTGTGAGTTTGATAAATGATATTCTTACAGAGTCCGGAAATTTCATGTCTGTTCAATAGTTTCAACAAACTTATAATATAAACACAAACTTTCTTACATATCAAGATGTCCTATCATCAGTTAGGGCTTACTTGAAATCACAGAACCTCTGGTCCTATGAAATGACAAAAATTTATGGCCCAATAATACCTAATACTATAAAAATTATTATGAAATCTAAGAAAGGTTCCAGAGACATGTATGAGGTTTTAAATACAAATTCCTGTACTTTAAAATGTGAGGAAAAATGGACTAAAATATTAATTAAAAATAATAAATGGTCACAAGTATTTCTTTTGCCTTGTAAAACCACAAAAAGTTCAAAATTACAGTGGTTTCAATACAGAATTATCCACAGGATTTTAGGAACAAATGGATTTCTTCATAAAATAAATTTGAAACTGTCAGACAAATGTACTTTTTGTTTGCAAACAACCGAAACAATTGAACATATTTTTTGGTCCTGTGAAAAAATCTCAGAAGTTTGGACTGATGTAAACAATTGGCTTTTTGAAATAAATCTGCCACTTAACTTAGAAATTGTCCTATTTGGATATTTACATAAAACAGACAGGAATTATGTTAGAAATTTAATTATGCTCTACACAAAATTCTATATCTATAGGTCAAAACTAAATGGTGAACAAATTAATAATCTGGCATTGAGAAATTACTTACAAGAAAATATTTTAATAGAAAAATATATATTCTATAAAAATAATCCCATAGAAAAAGCAAATAACTGCTGGAACCCCTGGTTACCTATCCTGTACTACCTGAAAAGGCAAATATGTAGAATTACAGAGTGACACAGGGTTGATATACAGTATGCATTTGTATATGTGAGTATGTATCTTGTATGCAAGGTTTGCTTGAAAGGTCCAGGAGTGAATGGAAAGTGCATAAATATCATATTATAGCTGCACACCTCAGGGATGGACACAGACTTGTGTGCAGCTTTTCTGTTTGTTAGTAGTAAGATTTATATTTGTAAGTTTTTGCACTGGTATGTTTGTTGATAATGGATGCGACTTGGGTGGTTATATATTTATTTTTCCGGGCCTGTGTCCTCTGTACATTTTTTACAGAAAATTTCTGTTAAATTTCATCAAAGGATTGAAAAAAATATATGTTAGTACCCTAATACCAACTATTTGTGTCTTTCATATAGTATTTTAAATAATCTTGTTTGAAATTAAGCATGTCAGAGTCATATAGATGAAATATCTGTATGCCTCGATCTCTGTAGAATTCTTTTCTCTCTGGTCCGCACCTCTTGTCTCGACCCAAATACCCTTTTTATTACCGTCTTTAAAACAGTGTTTAAGTAATATGCTTTCTAGTGGGTGTCTGATATGTACGCTTTTTAGCTCACCTGGCTATGCCAGGGTGAGCTTTTGCCATCACTTGGCGTCCGTCGTCCGTCGTCCGTCCGGCCGGCGTAAACTTTTCATCAAAGATCTTCTCCTCTGAAACCACTGGGCCAATTGGAACCAAACTTGGTCACAATAGTCCTTGGGTGGTCCCCTTTAAAAATTGTATCCGGCATGTCCGTACCTAATCCAAGATGGCCGCCAGCGGGGAACATAGTTTTAACATTGGACCCTATGG
>MJUU01051572.1:18243-36048 GCA_002080025.1 Modiolus philippinarum | reverse complement strand
TGCCCAAATTTTTTTTGAATGGTGTTCTGTTATGGGTTGTAATGGATGGTGGATCTTTCGGTTGCCATGGAAACCAAACAAGAATACTGTAATTTTAGAAAAAAAGTATTCTGCTAAATGTTATTTTTCCTTTTTCCTATTGGAATGCCTTTTATCTATGGCAGCCATGGTCCAGGTGAGCGATACAGGCTTTTGAGAGCCTCTTGTTTGTGTATGCTTGTATTTGTACAAATGTATGTGCATCTTTTGACAGGCAGTTGTATCTGTTTCTTTTGGATACCTGTGTGTATATGTATCAAATTTGACTATGTACCAAAATATTTGAAATTTATTGAATATTTAAATTTTCCATATATTTTCCGTAAAAACAAAAGTATGGTATTAAGTTTATAAACACGTGGCATTTTATTACCCATCCAATATATGTCTTTGCCAATAAAGCATTATAAAAAAAAAAGGTTTAAGTTTGGTTCTGGTCCACTGATTTTTGACAGAGTTATGGGCCTTTGACTTAGAAAATTTTAGTAAAATATCAGTTTTCCGCATTTTTTTCTAAACCATTGCAGGTATTGATTTAATATTAAGTATGTGAGTCTACCTCAATGAGTTACAGAACAACATTAAGTTTGGTTCCAATCCACTGATTTTTGACAGAGTTGTGGGCCTTTGACTCAGAAAATTGTGTACTATTTTTGCTGGTGTAACAATTATAGCCTTGCTTTCCGGTAGGGGACTTGGTATTGCCTTGCAATACGATCCACATTTGTTGTATTAAGTTCAGAAATAAGTAATCTTGCACCAGGAGGCAGTTAAACTGGATGTTTGCTCAATTCGTCCACCTATAGGTAGCGCGGTACAGTTTCTATACGTAGAACTGGTGTATCCAAGATTGTATAGAGGAGTGAATACTGAAAGCTGAGTTCTGATTGGTTATTAAGTATAATATTCATGTTGTATTTTTTTATGCCCCCGCCGTTAGGCGACGGAGGCATTAAGTTTTACCCTTGTCCGTAAGTCCGTCCATCCGTCTGTCCGTACGCACGTCCGAAAATTGTCGTCAAGGATTTCTCAGCTTGTGTATGCAGTAATGATTTGATATTTGGTCTGAAGCTTTAGTATGATGAGTTGTACAGTGTCTAACCTTTTCAAGTCCGTAACTCATCTACTTACTGTTTGACTATGACTTTGATTTTTTTCCATTATAGCCATATATTGACAATTTTCGCCAAGGATTTCTCAGCTTGTGTATGGAGTAATGATTTGATATTTGGTCTGAAGCTTTAGTATGATGAGTTGTACAGTGTCTCCCCTTTTCAAGTCCGTAACTCATCTACTGCCTGTTTGACGACAACTTTGATTTTTTTCCCATTATAGCAATATATTGAAATTTTTAGTCAGGGATTTCTCAGCTTGTGTATGCAGTAATGATTTGATATTTAATCAGAAGCTTTAGTATGATGAGTTGTACCGTGTCTCTCCTTTTCAATTCCATAACTCTTCTACTTCCTGTTTGACGACAACTTTGATTTTTTCCCATAATAGACATATATTGGAATTTTCGTCAAGGATTTCTCAGCTTGTGTATGGAGTAATGATTTGATATTTGGTCTGAAGCTTTAGTTACATGAGTTGTACCATGTCTCCCCTTTTCAAGTCCGTAACTCATCTACTTCCTGTTTGACAACAACTTTGATTTTCCCAATAATAGCCATATATTGAAATTTTTCGTCAAGGATTTCTCAGCTTGTGTATTTAGTAATGATTTGATATTGATATTTGGTCTGAATCTGGTATGATGAGTTGTACCATGTCTCCCCTTTTCAAATCCGTGACTCATCTACTTCCTGTTTGCCGATATATATCTGGCGAGGGCATCCTTGTCCCATGGACACATTTTTAGCTCACCTGACCCGAAGGGTCAGTGTGAGCTATTGCCATCACTTGGCGTCCGTCGTCCGTCCGTCCGTCCGTTAAACTTTTCACATATTCATCTTCTCCTCTGAAACCACTGAAGCAAATTCATCCAAACTTTACAGGAATGATGTATGGAAGGTCCTTTACAAAGATTGCTCATTTCGTTCCGATCCGATAAAAAACATGGCCGCAAGCACGGAACTTAGGTTTAACATTGGACCCTATGGGGAAAATCACATTTTCATCATCTGCTCTGAAAAGTCTGAAGCAAATTATACCAAACTTTACAGGAATGACGTACTTAAGGTCCTTAACAAAGATGGCTCATTTCGTTCCGATCCGACGAAAAACATGGCCGCCAGCACGGAACATGGTTTAACATAGGACCCTATGGGAAAATCACATTTTCATCTACTCCTCTGAAACCACTGAAGCAAATTCAACCAAACTTTACAGGAATGATGTATGGAAGTTTGTTTACAAAGACTGCTCATTTCATTCTGATTCGATAAAAAACATGGCTGCCAGCGCAGAACTTAGGTTTAACATTGGACCCTATGGGAAAAATCACATTTTCATCTTCTGCTCTGAAAATGGTGAAGCAAATTGAACCAAACTTTACAGGAATGATGCACTAAAGGTCTTAAACAAAGATTGCTCATTTCATTCCGATCCGATGAAAAACATGGCGGCCAGCACGTAACATGGTTTAACATAGGACCCTATGGGAAAATCACATTTTCATCTACTCCTCTGAAAACACTGAAGCAAATTCAACCAAACTTTACAAGAATGATTTTTGAAAGGTCCTTTACAAAGATTGCTCATTTCGTTCCGATCCGATAAAAAACATGGCCGCCAGTGCGGAACTTAGGTTTAACATTGGACCCTATGGGAAAAATCACATTTTCATCTTCTGCTCTGAAAAGGCTGAAGCAAATTATACCAAACTTTACAGGAATGATGAACTTGAGGTCCTTAACAAATTCAACCAAACTTTACAGGAATGATGTATGGAAGGTTGTTTACAAAGACTGCTCATTTCGTTCTGATTCGATAAAAAATATGGCTTCCAGTGTGGAACTTAAATTGAACCAAACTTTACATGAATGTTGTATATATGGAAGGTCCTTTATGAATATTGTTATTTTGTTCCAATCCGATAAAAAACATGGCTGCCAGTGCGGAACTTAGGTTTAACATTGGACCCTATGGCAGAATTCACATTTTCTTCTTCTCCTCTGAAACCACTGAAGCAAATTCAACCAAACTTTACAGGAATGATGTACTAAAGGTCCTAAACAAAGATGGCTCATTTTGTTCTGAACCGATAAATAAACATGGCCGCCAGCACGGAGGATAGTTTGACAGGCCCTATGGGAAATTCACATTTTCATCTTCTCCTCTGAAACCACTGAAACAAATTCAACCAAACTTTACAGGAATGATGTATGGAAGGTCCTTTACAAAGAATGCTCATTTCGTTCCGATCCGATAAAAAACATGGCCGCCACCGCAGAACTTAGTTTTAACATTGGACCCTATGGGAAAATTTACATTTTCATCTTCTTGAAATTCTGCTCTGAAACCGCTGAAGCAAATTCAACCAAACTTTACAGGAATGATGAAGTGAAGGTCCTAAACAAAGATTGCTCATTTCGTTCAGATCCAATAAAAAACATGACTGCCAGCACAGACCAAAGTTTATTTTGGCCCTAACGAGAAATTCACATAAAAAACATGGCCACCATACAGAACATCGAAAACCCTGCTTCAGCATTTTGTCAGGTGAGCGATACAGGCTCAGGGTCTGAGCCTCTAGTCTTTATTTCAAATAGACATATTATCTGTGATTAACAAAATGTAAAAGAAATTTTCATGTGCCCTTCATTAATACATAGAAATTTTTTAATGAATTATTGTAATATGCCCTTCAATGCAACTTAGACCACAGGTAAACTGACCGGCTGTGCGTACTTTCATTAGAGGCTCTTTTGGGAATTGGTCAGGACTATATTTCACTGGTATTTTTTCAAAGTTAAATGTCAATGCTCTACAAGGGAGCAATAAATACTACAATATCCCGGGTGAAAGTTGTGAATTGGTGAAAATCTTGAAAATGCTAGTATTGTCGCCTATGGAAAAAGAAACTGTACCGTGCTACCTATAGGCAAAAAATGCAGGATTGTCATATTTTAGTTTGGTGTCATTCAATGCTATTTTTTTTGCTAAGTTTTATGGATTTTACTGATTTATTGAAGAATATATATCAAAACATCAAATGAGAGCTCGGTCCCGGCTGAAGAATAGGCCAGCAGCATCCTCTGAGCTTGGAGTATGAGCCATCCTAACAGAGGACCCCGAGGGAACCCCGGGATATAGAAATAGGACCCAGTATCTCCGGCTTGCGGGGTGTGACCCCTCCTAAACGGAGGCTGACCCCGAGGGTCCCGGGATATAGAAATAGGACCCATTCCGTGGTTGTGCGGGATTAATAAATACACAACCCATCTTTCGGATGGGATGTAAACTCAGGTCCACGTGTTGGAAGAAATGCCACGCTTCCTGCACGTTAAAGAACCCTTGTAGCAAGCTCTTTTTGGGGTGGTCCGTAGGTGATCGGCTACAAGGCTAAATTCCCCGCCCTTGACGATTTCACCCTACTTTTCCAGTGGTAGTCGGAATTTCCCGTCCCATGGCCATTTCCATGCCCCAAAGTGATTATTTATCAACAAACTTGTTCTCGTCTTGATATAGCTGAAATATTGCTGAGTAGACGTTAAACAATATTCGATCAATCAATCAATCAAATGAGAGCTCAGAAATGAGGAAAAATTGCTGACTTTTTAGCTCACCTCACGAAGTGAGGCAGCTATGTGATACCCCTAGTGTCGGCGTCGGCGTCCGCGTCCGGTTAGGAAGAATAGTTAAGGTCCATTCCTGCTTACTGACATGCCCCACATCAACTATATTGGTATGCCTGATGCACTTTGGGATGACGACTGGAATTCACGCTTGGGATGCTGTCTCTGACCTACATTTTACGCATGAGCGACTTGGTTAGGTGGAATGGTTAAAGTCTATTCCCGCTTACTGGCATGACCCACATCAACCATATTGGTATGTATGATGCATTTGGGGATGACAACAACAATGCATGCTTCGGATGCTGTCTCTGACCTACATTTTACGCATGAGCGACTTGGTTAGGAAGAATGGCAGTCAGAATTTCCCGTCCCATGGCCCTTTCCATACCCCAAAGTGATTATTTATCAACAAACTTGTTCTCGTCTTGATATAGCTGAAATATTGCTGAGTAGACGTTAAACAATATTCAATCAATCAATCAATCGTTCTGATCCCACAAAAAACATGGCCGCCAGCGTGGAACTTATATTTAACATTGGACCCTATGGGAAAACCATCATTTTTATACGACCGCAAAAATTTTGCGGTCGTATTATGTTATAGCGCAGTCGTCGGCGTTGGCGTCTGCGTCGGTGTCAGCGTCTGTGGCCAGCATAACTTTGTTTCTAGTGGACGGATCATCTTCAAATTTCAATATGTGGTTTCTTGGCATAATGGCTATCCCGGGTTTTAATTTCGGGTTTATGGCCCCACCCGTTTTAGAAAAAGGGGCCAAAAAGGGGTAAAATTGGGTATTTTTGTGTCTGTGGACAGCATAACTTTGGTTCCAGTGAACAGATCATTTTCAAATTTTAGTATGATGTTTCTTGGCACATGCTTTAGCCCGGGCTATAATTTAATGTTCCTGGCCCCACCCGTTTTAGAAAAAGGGGCCAAAAGGGGTTAAATTGGTTGTTTTCACATATTTGACTGTAGAATCTTTATTATTTATCGGATTTTGATAGGGTTTCTTTCAGTAAACTCCTTAGAAAATTTCCAATCTGGACTATGCCAACGGATTTCACGTGGCATGTATCGTTCACGAGATAAATGGGGCCCAAAAGGGGCGAATTTCAAAAATTTCATTTTTTTATTTTTAGTCCGATTTTGATGCAATTTTTTCCAAAGGATTCCTAATGAAAAATTATTTGAGCGCTCTACTCTTAGATTTTTGGTAACTTGTTTCCTTACCCAGCTATGAGGGGCCGAAGGGGGCCAAAATCGTAAATTTACAGATAACCAAAAAATTTTATTTTTCATCGGATTTCGATGGGATTTTTTTCTTTGGATTCCTCTTGATGTAAGCTTTCAGTAGTATGTCAACAGATTTGGCGTAGCTGTTACCGTTTTGGAGCTATGAGGGGCTGAAAGGGGCCAAAATTGTAAATTTACAGATAACCTAAAATTTTTATTTTTCATCGAATTTCGATGGGATTTTATTCTTTGATTCCTCTTTATGTAAACTTTCAATTATATGTCAGCAGATTTGGCGTAGCTCTTACCGTTTCCGAGCTATGAGGGGCCGAAGGGGGCCAAAATCTTAAATTTACAGATAACCTAAAATTTTTATTTTTCATCGAATTTCGATGGGATTTTATTCTTTGATTCCTCTTTATGTAAACTTTCAGTTATATGTCAGTGGATTTGGCGTAGCCCTTACCGTTTCCGAGCTATGAGGGGCCGAAGGGGGCCAAAATCTTAAATTTACAGATAACCTAAAAAATTTATTTTTCGTCGGATTTCGATGGGATTTTTTTCTTTGGATTCTACTTGATGGAAGCTTTCAGTAGTATTCAACGGATTTGACGTAGCTCTTGCCGTTCCCGAGCTATGGGGGCCGAATGGGGCTAAAATCGTAAATTTACAGTTTACCTTAAATTTTTATTTTTCATCGCATTTCAATGGGATTTTTTTCTTTTGATTCCTCTTGATATAAGCTTTCAGCATCATGTCAATGGATTTGGCGTTTCTGAGGTATAGAGGGTCAAAGAGGAATCATAAGGAGTCATAAGGGCTAATTTTTATTTTCCCTAGTTTATGTCCAGCTAATTACTTGGTCAATCTCCTTATTGCGTCCATCTCATTATTGTGTCAAACTCTTTCCTATGTCCATACTCATTTAAATTACACTTTTTCAAATTTCAGTGGACGACATAATAAGGCGGCTGCTGTCGTATCATGCTGCGCTCGGAGTAGCCCTTTATTATCAACTCCTCTGAAATCACAGAAGCAAATTCAACCACACTTTACAGGAAAGATGTATGGAAGGTCCTTTACAAAGATTGCTCATTTTGTTCCGATCCGACAAAACCCATGGCCGCCAGCGTGGAACTTATATTTAACATTGGACCCTATGGGAAAACATCATTTTCATCAATTATTCCGAAACCACTGAAGCAAATTCAACCAAACTTTACAGGAATGATGTATGGAAGGTCCTTTACAAAGATTGCTCATGTAATTATGAGCAGACAAAAAACATGGCCGCCAGTGCAGAACTTATATTTAACACTCGACCCTATCAGGTCCTTTACAAAGATTGCACATTTCATTCCAATCCGACAAAAAACATGGCAACAAGCATGGAACTTACATTTAACATTAGACCATTTGGGAAAACATCATTTTCATCAACTCGTCTGGAACCACTGAAGCAAATTGAACCAAACTTTACATGAATGATGTATGGAAGGTCTTTAACAAAGATTGCTCATTTCGTTCCAATCCGACAAAAAACATGGCAGCAAGCACGGAACTTAGATTTAATATTGGACCCTATGGGAAAAACATCATTTTCATCAACTCCTCGGAAACCACTGAAGCAAATTCATCCAAACTTTACAGGAATGATGTATGGAATATCCTTTACAAAGATTGCTCATTTTGTTCCAATCCAATAAAAAACATTGCAGCCAGTGTGGAAATTGTATTTAACATTGGAACATATGGGAAAAACATCATTTCATTAACTCCTTTGAAACCACTGAAGCAAATCAACCAAACTTTACAGGAATGATCTATGGAAGGTCCTTTACAAAGATTGCTCATTTCGTTCTGATCTGACCAAAAACATGGCTGCCAGCATGGAACTTATATTTAACATTGGACCCTATGGTGAAAACACCATTTTTATCAACTCCTCTGAAACCACTGAAGCATTTCAACCAAACTTTACAGGACTGATGTATTGAAGGTTCTTTACAAAGACTGCTCTTTTAATTCTGATCTGACAAAGAATATGTCCACCATGCAGAACATTGAAAACCCTGCTGTGTAACATTTTGTCAGGTGAGCGATTCAGGCTCAGTATTTGAGCCTCTAGTTGTCTGTTGTTATGTTTGTTGAATCTTAAAATTCTTCTTTGTTGCCCATGCTTGCAGTAGGCTGTACAGTCAGTACAGTCAGTAGGGCGGTTTCGAAAGGATGCAGGGGTTCACTTTTGGAACTTAGTTTAAGATTGGACTTTATGGGAAAATACATTCAAAGTTTTTCTCCTCTGAAACTACTAGCCAGTTGGATCCAAACTTGTTCATAATAGTTCTTAGTTTTTCCCCTTCAGAAAAAGATGACAAGTAAGTCTTCACCATGTCCAAAATAACCTTGGCATCAGGAAATATAGTTCAACTTTGACACAAATAACATCAATGTCTATTATCATACTATTTTGACCATATAATTGTCAGCTAAGGCCCAGGTGAGCGATACAGACTCTTGAGAGCCTCTTGTTTTTAACTGACCCTAGACAATCCTACTATAACAAAATTTTACCCATGAGAATCTCTTTGTATTAGTATTTAACTATATATAATTTATCCAGGAAAGGTTTTTTAAAGTGCTGTATTCTTTTGACTGTCTATGTGACCACGCTCACAGAATTTTTATGTCCAAATTTTGGATGTCAAAAACTGACCTTTTCACTGTATTGTGCATCTCAATATTCAACTAAAATTTGAAAAATATGTATCAGGCCACACCAAATTAATTAGTAGTTCTTTGGAAATCCCGCACCTAAATTAGCAAAATCAAAATTTAAAATTAAAAATTATTTTCCCGCTCCTAAATTTCCAAAATCAAAATAAAAAAATAAAAATAATAATCCCGCTCGTTGAATTCAACCAAAAGTTTACACGAATTTGATTCCGAAATTATAAAAATTGAATCTGTGTCATTTATGCGCTTGATAAAAGGGAAAATGTTAGGCTAGGTAATCAGGGAAGGAATGCTCACATTAATATGGTTCCGGGTAATTAATTATTTTCATGTAGAATTTCAACCAAAATGCCCTAAACTTGACGTCATACTGCCATTTCCATATGTTTCGTTGCCACTAATGACAACTGATTTCATGTAGAGGGTGTCGCCATACATTGCTGGTTCAATTTTCAGGGTACTATGTCAGGTTAGATTTTTCAGAAAATGGCTCCTTTAATTTGAGCATCACCAAATTTGACATGGATTTTCTGTAATTATCTCCCTTTGATCTCCAATGACTGTACTGTATCAATACTCTACCACTAGATAGCTTTCAACTAGTATCTTTTTTTGGTTTTATGTTCTGAATTATATCAATATTGTAAAACAAAAAGCAGAATTTCTGTATATTCTAAGGGAAATCTCTGAGACATGCCCAAACTTGAGGTACTTTTTTTATACCCCGCCACACGAAGTGGCGAGGTTTTATGTGATACCCTCAGTCGTGTGTCCGTCGGTCTGTCTGTCTGTCTGTCTGTCTGTCTGTCTGTCTGTCTGTCCGTCCGTCCGTCCGTCCGTCTGTCCGTCCGTCCCCCAAAGGTTTCCGACTGATAACTTGTGAAAGAAATAACACAAGGTCTTCAAACTTGGTATGCAAGTTGTTTACCACAGAAGTCAGGTCAAGTTCGATTTTGGGTTCCGAGGTCCAAGGGGTTCTGGAGTTATGCCCCTTTAAACTTTGAAATTTTGCGAATTTTAGGGTTTCCGACTGATAACTTGTGAACAAAATAACACAAGGTCTTCAAACTTGGTATGCAAATTGTTTACCACAAAACTCAGGTCAAGTTCGATTTTGGGTTCTGAGGTCCAAGGGGTTCTGGAGTTATGCCCCTTGAAACTTTGAAATTTTGCAAATTTTAGGGTTTTTTACTCATAACTTGTGAATGAAATAACAAACTGTCTTTAAACATTGTATGTTAATTGTTTACCACAAATCACAGGCCAAGTATAATTTGGGTTTCAGCGGTACACATTGTTGTGGAGTTATGCCCCTTTTAACTTAGAAATTTTGTGAAACGTGGCGGGGTATCATTTAATCCACCATTACTATTTTTATAGGACTAGTTTTGTGCCCCATGGATCTATTATTAGAATAATTAGTTACCTTGAACCATATTTTGAGATCATTTTTCTTGGTTCACCCCGAAAACTATTTTAAAGTCTTAAGTTCATATTTTCCTAAGGCGTGACTAGAAATTTTTACACTTTTTCGGTTTAAAATAAAAATTTTGGGCTAAAATATAACCCATGACGGAATTTTGGCCAAAATTTCAATTTTGCACACAAGAGTTTGAAATGATTTTTCTTTGAAAGCTGAATAAGAAAATCATGTTCTGATGTATTGTACATTCCTTTAATATGTGTAAATGATGTGAAAATACACTTTTAAGACTTATATTGGCAAGTTTAAAATATACAAGACCAATACAAAGCAGCAAACTAGGGGAGATAACTCCACTTTTTTGGTCGAAGTTGCAAATAATAAAGGTTTCGACAAAATGTTCCCACACAAATGTTATATTTGTGTTTCCTTCAATTCTTTACAAGTGTAATTTATTGGTTAGAATGCTTGTTTAAACCTAAAACAAATTGTACTAATATCCATGCAATGGTTAATGCAGTTTAGATCAAATGTAACTTTCAAAACATGCCACTGTAATTGATTATGCTATGTTGTTTTGGTGGAAAGTGCTCAGCAGAGCCTCATATTTGATACATGTTGAGTTGCCACTTCAGTAAAAATGTTATGAACTATCTCATATAAGTGCTACAGCTACTCTGTCAACCTTAAAACATTAAACAGAAGTGCAAGATATGATTCTTTTTGTATGTTTGTGCATCTAGAACAGACTAATATATCAGTCAGGCTCTCTGACGAGTCTTTGATTTATGACAAAATACCCTACAAAGCTCATTTGCTACCAAAATACCTTCTGTCAGTATGAATTTGCTGGTATTTATTCATAATTGCCTCCAACTGACATGATTGTCTGCATTTCATGTGTAAACAATGTGTATTTTTAATCTCCAGTACAGGAGAGTTTAAAAATTGAGGCTCCCAATATGGTTCCGGGTAACTAATTATTTTCATGTAGAATTTCAACCAAAATGCCATAAACTTGACGTCATACTGCCATTTCCATATGTTTCGTTGCCACTGATGACAACTGATTTCATGTAGAGGGTGTCGCCATACATTGCTGGTTCAATTTTCGGGGTACTATGTCAGGTTAGATTTTTCAGAAAATGGCTTTTTTAATTTGAGCATCACCAAATTCGACATTGATTTTCTGTAATTATCTCCCTTTGATCTCCAATGACTATACTGTATCAATACTCTACAACTAGATAGCTTTAACTAGTATCTTTTTTTGGTTTTATGTTCTGAATTATATCAATATTATAAAACAAAAAGCAGAATTTCTGTATATTCTAAGGGAAATCTCTGGGACATGCCCAAACTTGAGGTACTTTTTTTATAGGACTAGTTTCGTGCCCCACGGATCTATTTTTAAATAATTAGTTACATTGAACCATTTGTTAAATGTTCCTCCTTACGTCTTATATTAATGACGGTGCTCCTACATACAGGAGGAATATACTTACAAAACAAACAAGCAATGCACTGTTGTTAAGCGTTATTTTGATTTAGATGGCATGGCCGCAAGAAAATGATGTGGTAACAGAATAATAAACAGTCAACTGCCTTTTATGAATAATCGTGAGGCTTCGAACTGGAATCATCCAAGCCTTCATGTCTAATTCTCTACCGGCAACGCTCGAGTGGTATTTAAAATCTTGTAACGGCTGGGTTACGACGTGACATTTCCATTGATTTCACATTCGTTGAATTCGTGTTTTGCACATACACTGTATCATTTTTTTATCTATGACTTGCGTAAATAAATAACAGTATGTACAGATTAGTCCTAAAACTTAAGCCTTCGTATTTTGTGCAACCTTTAATATTTGGATATTGATATGCACAACAAACGAAAGTTGTTTTAGGACTAGTGTACAGACTTCAGTGTTAACTTTATTTTGAAGCATTGAACAAACAAACAGCCAAATGTGGGAAACCCAAGTAGGATGCACTTAACAGGTTAACTCTTCTTGTCTATTTAAGTGGAATAGTATATGAATCTGGCGTATACACAGAGACCAGCCATGAATGTGCTGTTAAAACTGCACATACATCAGTTATGTCAGTTAAAATACTACTGACAAAAAAGCTTTTTCAATTTACCTGAATAATTCTACTTACTATATTAAGATATGAAGTAAATCTACACAAGACAAAACCTTAATTCTTGCATGCATCTTAATCATTGTTGTTCTTTGTATGGAGGTTACATTTAGGACTTGAACATAAATGGTTGAATATTTCTAAGACGTCATAAGAATTATAGAGGAATACTTTGAATGTTGTAGCACCTGTTTAAGATAATCACTGCCAGATATTGACCAACTCTGCAAGCTGAACATATGTGATTATCATTTTGAATCAGCTTACTATATGGTGTGAGGTTCTCACTGTGTTGAAGACCATATGGTGACCCCTAGATGCTTTGTTTTGAGTCATTTTAACCTGGATATGGGATGTTGTCTCCTTGACATTTACCCCATTTCCTTTCTTTTTCATAGGCTTTTTTTCTTTTTTTTTGCCTAAGTTTCTAGTACATCTTAAATGATTTCTAGTGTTCATGATCATTTACATGAAAATAAAATAACACTTACTTTACACAATTCTTTGGTAGACTAGTTAGTGATCAATATGTGCACTGAAAAGTGTACTGCTAAACAACATATACATGTAGTTGTGGCTATAGATATCATGCAACAGAAGGTGAAAAATGTGAAAAAGTTATTGTTGAAGGCAAGCATTACAAAACTTAGTTTATACAAGGAAATTTGTTGTATTGAATGATTAGACACAATTATTATTAGTTTTATCATAAATGCCCTTTTTATTTAGTTGAATGCCAGCTGTTATGCAGGTTCAAATGCACATATTTGAAACAATATTGAAATACCAGACAAGAAAAATAAAAAAAAAAATATTTCGCTTGCTCTTAAATTCAAGAATATTTGAGGCGAAAAATTTAAAATTAAAAAAAAAAATTTTGCTCGTTGCCCCAATTTTTTTGCCAAAATCTCGAAGAACTACTAATTAATTTGGTGTGGCCTCATTGTATGCCTCAAATTTTCTTATTTTCAATCATTTAATTTTTGCAGCATTAAATATTTTTGGGAAAATAGAAAGGGTACAAAAGTAAATGTTATAAAGTGCAAAATTTAGCTATATATTCCTAAAATAAGCAAACATTTTCCAATTTCTAGAGCAAAATTAAAACATAATGCAAAAAATTTACAATAGCATCTAGCAATCTTTTCCCTATAAAATGATGTATTTTATATCGAAATTGGTAGAAAAATGTAGTTGTATTATATAATTAGATGATCACATGTTTTCTGCTGTCTACATAGAGAAATGCTAAAAAATATGACCATTACAGGTAACTGTAAATCTACCAAGGCACAGAAATTGTAAGAAATCTAAATCAGTGTGATATAAAGGAAAACCAAACAACTAATATTTTAGTGCCTCACATGGAGATGCCTCTGCCCTACAGTTTTCACCTTGTATGTCTGTCTGTTTGTCCAACAACAATTTTTTTCTGATACATAGCAAACAAATTTGACATCTTATTTCTTTTTCTTTGTGATGCATGAAAAAAGGCAACCATGCCTGATGACATCACGCACAAAGAACACTTGTATTTTTGAATAGCAGAAAAAGAAGGCCATGTTATTGTCAAGTATTGCCTTCAAATCATTAGAGAGACAAATTCAACAACTGTTACTTATGAGATACGACATTTCTCAACTATCAGTAGTTAAATTTTCAAATATTTATTGAATCTCATTCCAATGCAGTTATGGAATTTATATGTCATAAATGTCTGTTCAGAAAAGACTTTCATTTATTTTTTTTCAGCTTGCCACCACCAGTAGTAACAGTTGCACCTCCTGAAATCACAACTACCTTTAAAGATTTTTCTGACACAAGTAAGGATTGATGATTCAAATGTTTATGACATACTTAACTCCAGTTCAGTTCAGTTCGATATTCGTGTCTCATCTTTCATATATAAATACACATAAATACAATATGTACAATCATTAAAACAAAAAACAATAAAAAATGAGAGCCATTCTATACAGAATTAATTATAAGAGACTATATAAACTGAATTAAAAAAAATCAAACATTATTAAAGACATATTAAATGTAATTATTTACAAAATAAGAAGTTTCTGTGAATATTTAAAATCATATAACAGGCTCTGGCACATGCTTTTAAAACATTTTCATAAGAGAATAAAAAGGTTACTTTCTGTTCATCATTAAAATTCTTAAAACCATTTTCATTAAATTCAGCTTCCCTAAATAAAACTTCTCTAATTTCTTTATACAGTGGACAGTACAGTTAAACACAGGCTTCATCTTCAATAAAAGTTTTACAAAAATGACAGTTCCTGGCTAGTAGAATAGATATAAATTTTAAAATCTCCCAGTCTTTATTCAAAGTTGAGCTGAACCACATCTAAATTAACCATAGATTTTCTGTGTTTAAACGAAAGTGTTATTTTACAATAAGACTCAGTTTCAAATCTATACTTGAAGAACAACAATAAAAGCGTTGTTCCATTGCTTGTTTTCCCACGTATTTGTGGAGATTTTGTCTCATTTGCTTTTACTCCATATCCCTTCATTGCTTATTATTGAATACTTGTAAAATAGTGTATAAGGGAAGTCAAAATGTGTTATTTAAATATCACTAAGTAAATTAAGGTAGTATGGGGTGTTAAAAAATGCTCATCATTCTTGCAAATCTGACAAAAATGGAATTCACTCTGGGAAAGTTGGCAAAATGATTTTTAAATATCTTGTTATAGTTAAATTTGATCAAATATGTCACTTTAATAAGGTAATCATGTAGAAATTATTTAATCTTTTCAACAATCTCCTTTAATATTAAGGGGAGATCATTTGTATAGAAATATTTGCCATTTACTCAAAAATAAATTTGGTGTTCCCCAAAATTTTTTCACTGAAATCATTACAAGTATATCAGCAAATAGTTCAACAAATTTGAAAAATTCTATCTGATGTAACTAGAATAAATTTGAAATAAATTGTCAAAATTTGTTAATTTCCCTATCATTTCAACTAAAATAGCTTATTTTTACTCAACAGATTTCATGCTTATAAGGCAAGTGACCCTAAAATTTTACCTTTTTTTAGCTCACTTGGCTATGCCAGGGTGAGCTTTTGCCATCACTTGGCATCCGTTGTCCATTGTCCGTCCGTCCGTCGTAAACTTTTTTTCAAAAATCTTCTCCTCTGAAACCACTGGGTCAATTTAATCCAAACTTGGCCTGGGTTATCACCAGGGTATGTAGTTTAAAAAATGTGTTCGGTTAGTTCGAGGACCAAACAACATGGCTGCTGTTACTAAAAATAGAACATAGGGGTAAATTGCTGTTTTTGGCAAATAACTCAAAAACCATTGCAGATATAAAAATCTGACATGGAGTAAAATTGTTCAGAATGACGAGATCTATCTGCCCTGCAATTTTTAAGAAAATCGGAAAACCCGTCGTTACAGCCCTTTTTCCGTAAAATTTTCAAGATTTATGCATTTTTTATTTTTTATTTCAAAAACTGTAACAGATAGAGGTGAAGTGTAAATTGCAAAAATATTCAGCATATCAAGGTCTACATACTCTGAAATTTTGAAGAAAATCCAACTGCCTGTGTTGTAGTTATTGACTCTTTTTCACCAAAAAAAAATTCAATGCCATATGGTTATGAGTTATTTCCCTTTAAATTCTGTGTTCAAATCTTGTTTGGTTTACTTTTCTCTTTTTAGTTTAAGAGAAATTCCTTGTTATCACTTTATTAGAAATAATTATTTGTTACATAATCAAGAGCAAAAAACTGTTTTTGTACAAACTTTTACATTTTTTTTGCAAAAATACTTTCATAAACTATACTTATTTCACAATTTATAGACCTGTTATTATCCAATGCAATAGACTCAACATAAAACTTACAATGACTTGTAAACATTAGATGTGTTTTCTCATGATTTTACTCCATAAACTTAAAACTTATACTTCAAATGTAATTGCCAACCAAGTCGTCTCACTTACACACTCCCTAAACAACAACATAAACCCATTGAAAATTGTCTTATGTACATACTACTCGTGATACTATAAACAAGATAACTCCAATGAGATTTCCAACTAGTGAAAGAAGATAAATCCACAATTCCAAGAACTTTTGAGTTTCAAATACATATACTCCATAATTATCTAAAATACTGGTTTCCAATTTGAAAATTAACACAAATGTAAATTGCAATATTTATTGAGTAACTACTACTTAAAACAAATTATATATTACAACTTGCAAAACCTGGGGACTAACAGCTGGTTTACAATTTAACAGAATTATCCCCCTTATGTAAAAAATACAATAAAATTGTGAAAAAACACTCATGGGATAAGAAAAATAATTTGAGTTATCCCCCTTTGTATAATATACCAAATAATTGTCAAAAACTTGGGGGATTAGATATGAAATTTTAAGATAAAATTTAGTATCATTCATTAATAGATAATGACAAACTAAAAATACTCATGAAAGACCTTGAAAAAGAGGTCAAGAACAAAATTCATATAGCAGGCTGTCATGTCCTACCAGAGACCAACCAAAAACCACCTATCATTGACCGAGAATAAATAGATGAGAAACCAAACATGCCCAAAGACTTAAGTCATATGGCAGACTGTCAAGTACTATACAAGACCAACCAAAATACCATACATCATTAACCTACCACTAACAAATACCGACAAACCAAAAACCAAAATCCATTTGACACACTGTTATGCCCAAGACCAACCTAAATAGCAATCATGTCTACAATACAAAAAAAAATTATGGGTTTCCATGGAACACTTGTGTCCTCTGCACTACAGAAGAGCCATTTTTGGCCAAGTGAATCTCTAAAATCTGTTAAATCAAAGTTTTAAGTACCATTGCACAATTACATCAAGTGATCAACATGTTTTGAAAGTTTGGTTGGAATATGACTTCTAGTCTTGAAAAAGTACCACATTTTGGCTATTTCCTATTTTGGCTCAGTGAACCTCTAAAATCTGTAAATCAAAATATTATGTATCAGGTGCACAAGAAGATCAGGTGAACAATATATCCTGTAAGTTTGGTTTGAATCCCACATAATTGTGATGGTGATGCTGATTAATAATTAACCTGAGCAATTTTGGCTCTGTGAACCTCTAAAATCTGTTAAACCTGAATTGTAAGTATACCATTTTAATCTAATTTTAGCCCCTCCTTCTAATTAAAGCCCCCTCCCTAAATTTTGTTTAACTTTCATTTTCTAATAAAAGCCCCATTTTTGCCCCAAATGTGTGACTTTTGCTTACTTATCTAGCTAAAAATAAAAACGAGAAGCATTTATCTATAATTTACCAAGTTTGGTTCCTAAAATGCAAATACTGTACATTTTGCCTTAGTTAATAGTCAAATAACACTAAATATTGCTGTTCTTGAATTGAAAATGTGTACTTCTTATAACAGCCCCCTTTGGAAGATTGTCTTAGCCCCCAGGGTGTTTATTAGAATAAATAAGG
>MJUU01051571.1:33647-64838 GCA_002080025.1 Modiolus philippinarum | reverse complement strand
CTTAAGTTCAACAATGCATTAATTCGACATTTGTTTTTACAAATCTGCCCAAAAAGGGAGGTGCACATCTTCAATGTGTCAAGAACACCTGTGTAAAGTTTCAAAAGCACCAGATATAAGGAGTCAGAGTTTCAGATTACACAAACTCAGTACTGTAATCATGGTGTTTAATGAAAAAATGACTAAGTTCAACAATGCATAAATTCGACACTCACCAAAAGGGGAGGTGCATATATTCAATGTGTTCAGAACAACTGTGCAAAGTTTCAAAAGCATCAGGTATAAGGTGTCTGAGTTTCAGATTACACAAACTCCGTACCGTAACATTAAAATTTGAAGAAAAAATGACCAAGTTAAACAATAGATAAATTCGACAATTTTTATCAAAATCTCACCAAAAGGGGAGGTGCACATTTTCAATGTGTTCAGAACAACTGTGCAAAGTTTCAAAAGCATCAGGTATAAGGTGTCAGAGTTTCAGATTACACAAACTCAGTACCGTAATGTTAAAATTTAATGAAAATGTGTCCAGAACAACTGTGCAAAGTTTCAAAAGTATTGGGTTAAAGGTGTCGGAGTTTCAGATTACACAAACTTGGTACCCCCAAAGCGTGACGGACGGACGGACGGACGGAGGCGAGCGGCTTCTAGACCTGCGGTCACCGTTGGTGACGCAGGTAAAAATATGTGGTCTTTGAGACTTTCAGGAAATTTATAAAAATTGGAATCAAATATTTTTAAAATTCAATTGGTGAAAATTATTGCCCTAATGGAAACAAACCCTAACAGCATCGTTGCTAGGTAGAATTCCAAAAAATACGTGGTCTTTGACACTTTCAGGAAATTTACCAAAATTGGAATCAAATATTTTTGAAATTCAATTGGTGAAAATGATTGCCCTAATGGAAACAAATCCTTACAGTATTGTTGCTAGGTAGAATTCAAAAAAACAAGTGGTCTTTGACACTTTCAGGAAATTTACCAAAATTGGAATTAAATATTTTTGAAATCAATTTGTGAAAATGATTAACCTTTTTAATCAAAACAAATGCTAAAAGTATGGTTGCTAGGTAGAATTCCAAAAAATAAGTGGTCTTTGAGACTTTCAGGAAATTTTCCAAAATAGGAATCAACTATTTTTGAAATCCAATTGGTGAAAATGATTAACCTTATCAAAACAAATGCTAAAAGTATGGTTGCTAGGTAGAATTCCAAAAAATAAGTGGTCTTTGAGACTTTCAGGATATTTACCAAAATTGGAATCACATTTTCGAATTCTAAGATTTCAGAATTTTAACTTTTTTCCAAATACTTGCCAAAATATAAGATTTTATGCCAAAATGTCCAAAAATATCAGTCTTTGACATTTTCAGGAAATTTACCAAAGTTGGAACCGGAATCAAAATTCTGAAAGCTTATTGCGCATCTACAGACTATATGCAACAATTCTGCAACAAAATTAAATCCATAAATCAAAAAAAGTCGGACGAGTTTGCGTCACATGCCATAAGTGTCACAATCCACATTTTGTGGTCTTTGTCAAATTGACATCTTGGGGCCTCTTGTTTGAATCAAGATAGATATCAAAAATCCGAAAGCTTATTGCGAATCTACAGACCATATGCAACAATTCTACAACAAAATTAAAACCCTTAATCCAAAAATGTAGGAGGAGTTCACGTCGTATGCCACATGTGTCAAAATGGACATCTTGGGGCCTCTTGTTTGCACCAAGACCAATATCAAAATTCCGAAAGCTTATTGCGCATCTGCAGCATATATGAAACAGTTCTATAAGAAAATTAAAACCCTAAATCCAAAAATGTAGGAGGAGTTCGCGTCGCAAGGATGTGTGACGGACGGACAGACAGACGGACGGACGGACGAGGCCAACGACTACGAACTTTCATTCGAAAGTGCGGGGATAATTAATTTGCTGTTATCAACACCCTTGTAACTAAGACAGTAGTTCAACTTAGTACTATTACTGATATCTGCAAGTCGAATTTAAACTGACTAAAAACAATGGTTCGGGTACAAGTTTATTGGTGGATTAGTTAGAGTTTAACTTCCAGTGAGGCTTTCAACTATATCAGGACGAAAATCAATTCAAAAAAATAAAAGTAAGAGAAGAAAGAAGCAAAGATAGAAGGGACAACTGGGACGAGTTTTGATTACCTCTGGAAAAAGAAAGAAATAGGTAGGGGCAGGAAATTTAGCCTTCTATACGAGTCCTAGTGATTCTGCTCTCTTTAGACAATATTGAAGGGGTCTCTATACTGCATGGGGAATGGCATGTTCTCCACACAGCCCTACAATGGTTCGAGGTCACGCTTACCGTATTATAACCTGACTACCCCGCATAGACAGGGCATTCTCCTATCCACCACCTGGGTCCGCGCCGGGCAGCTCTGTAGCCGGAGCACCTGAAAACCGATACAGGTGCCGGGCGGGTACAAGTTTATCTCGGGTTGTTTAAGAGTGCATCAAACGAGTTGGCCTCTTGTGATATGATCAGATAGTATCCCTCTGAAACAGTCGGCAATCTACATAGATCATCATTACGCCTTTTCCAGTCATGTAATAGTAAGACAAAATTAACAAAAATTATTTTTGTACATTCGATAACTTTTTAAAGTTTCTAGCCAATAAGTAAATTTCGGCGGAGTCAGATCGACTTGACGGTGGTTTGACATATGCAACGTCACTGAACAATTTTCGTATTAAATTTTCATATTGTTTCTGTTTTCCACCACTCCATATTTTACATAATAAGGTCCCCCCATCTTTCATTGTCACCAATGATAGTCTAACAACCGATGAACACAGTTCGATTATTCGATCATGGTCGAGCGATTTGTCACTAGATCTCGCTGGAGCCATGTCACTTAGCACTAAATCAGCTTGTGTTCCGCTTAGTTTGTTCAAAATCATTTCTCGTGTATCTTGGGTTGTTACATCACATGGAAACAACAGTTCGGCGCCATCTATAGGCATCACATGTTGAAGATCAATACCAATCACAGTTCCTGTTGGAAGTTTAGGATCTGAAACATAAAAAAATAAGTGCATGGAATTGTGTTTTAGTGAAGATTTTATTTAGGTTTGCCTTTTGAAGTGCTAAATACTTCAAACTTGGAATGTGCCGGGCGTCCTTGCGGGTCACTTCTTTCAGAAATGTGAACTCAACTCAATATTGAAAATGACAACAAACGACTCTCAAGAGCTTCTATAGCTCTTCTGGGCCATGACTGGCATTTTTTCAGGGTCTCAACTCGAAACACATGTATGGTATACATTCATAATTACTTTGGTGAGTAATGGCCATTTTTTATGAAGTGCGGATCTGTCAGAAATCTTTTCTAAAGGCGACAGTGTAAGGATCATTGTTACTAAGTATGGTTAAAATAGCCCATGAAGCTTTGCTTCCCAGTTGCAAAGGGTTGTGGCATTGTGTTTTCAGAGAGGATCTTTGAATGATGTGTTTCCATAGAAACCATCATGAATGAGATAAAGACACCATCTAAGGACAATTGTGCCTAGTTTGGTTCTTCATGGCTAAGTTCAGAAAATACTTTTTAACGGTTTCCAATAGGCTGCTGTGTTTCAGGCTGACCGCAAGCTTGGACTGGCCATATGCAGAAACTTTATTAACGATGAGTTCGGTATTTAGTTATTTGTTACCAGTGGGTCGAAGCCTATATTAATCGTGCTGGCGCAATTATGTGAGACGCATTTGCCCAGTAATTAATTGATTCATACGGAAGCGTATTGATGCCAAATGAAATAACAAAATATCTCGTAATTATGAGATAATGTCTCATAATTATGAGATATATCTCATAATCATGAGATAATTATCTCATAATTTTGAGATGCTTTTTCATAGTTATGAGATATTATGTCATGTGAATGAGATATTATTCAATATTATGAGATAATTATCTCAACAATATGAGATAATTATCTCATTCTGATGACTTATTAACTCATTATTGTGAGATGCTATCTCGTAATTATGAAACAATATCTCGTAATTATGAGATAATATCTCATTCACAAGAAATAGTATCTCATAATTATGAAATACCATTTCATAATTATGAGATAATATATCATAATTATGAGATAATTATCTCATAATTATGAGATACTATCTCATAATTATGACTTGTTATCTCATAATTATGAGATAATGTCTCATGATTATGAAATGATATCTCAAAATTATGAGATAAATATCTGTTTACTAAGTGAAGGTGTCCATGTAATCATCTGATTTCTAATGAAATCCTTGAAGAGGATCTATAAGTATAGCGTCTGATCATTAACCGATAGTAATCGAGCTCTCCATAAATGAGAATCCCCATAGAATTTTTAACTCAAACTTCAAATTCCCTGCATGGCATGAGAGTACTAATGAACAAATTAGTAATTATAAACGTTATTTAGAAGAGCCGTTGAAACAAAACTCCGCGAATGAGTTCGGAAAATGTTGATTTGGACGGTATTGTTTCTAAATTGGTAAATATTTAACAGTTGGCAGCAAATGATACAATTCCTAAAAGTGGATTTAACCCGTATACAAAACCGCATTGGACTGATGAAGTCAAAAGATCACATAAACTAGAACGTTATATGTGTTATCAATGAATACTCGATGGTAAACCGAGAGGAATGATTTACGAATCTTATAAAAATTACAAAATGGCCAAATGTGAATTCAGGAATATTCAGCAGGCCGCTACCGAGAATTATATGGGAAAATATTATGAAGACTGAAATGAAGCATCTGATTGTGATATATAAGCAAACCGCAAAAGTTTACCCCGAAATAGTTCATAACGGGATTGCCTGTAATATCCCCGAAACTGTGACGACCGCCTTCAAAGATTATTTTTCAAAACAATTTAGCATATATATTAGCGATACCAGTAATTTTGACGAAGCATTTAAAATGAATACGATAGATTTTAACATTTCAAATTGACTTACGATTAAATTTTGTCGCAAGATTTTTAATGAAAACGGCTACAGGTATTTTAGTCCCGTTGTATAAAGGTCACAATAAACCGAAAACCCCTCAGATAGTTATAGGCCAATAACCATTTTACCATGCATATCAAAATTTTTTGAAAATATAGTAAAGTCTCGTTTATTAGGTGTATTAAATAAACACAATTTCCCAAACCCCCAACAACAGGGATTTCAGAAGAATTTAGTTGTTTAGCTGCATCGTTTAATCTGCAGGAATCACTTTTGTATAAGATAGAGTTGGGTAGTTAAATGTATGTCGCCTTCTTGGATAGTAAGAAGGCGTTCGATACAGTGTGGCTAAAGGGTCTGATGTTTAAGTTACTAAATGCTTTTGGTGTTGCTAATAAGTTAAATGATTTTCATTTAAATACAAAAAGTGCTATAGTAGTGAACCAGTGTAAATCTTCCTTTTTTCCAGTAATTGAAGGTGTGCGTCAAGGGAGCGTTTTTTTTTCTGGCATACTTTACTTGGTATTTGTAAATGATCTATTGTGTAATCTTGAGAAATGTTGTAAGAATACGGGTATTTTTAGTATACCTTGTGCCAGTCCTGCCCTTGCAGATGACATATCATGCATTGCAACTTCGCCGAGATCTCTTCAGGGTATGCTTGATATTTGTTGTACATATTTGCAAAAATGGCGTTTTTGCTATAATGCCAGCAAATCTTATGTTTTACAATTTTCGATGAGTAGAAGAGATGATAAAAATGATTTTCAGTGGCACATTGGTGAAGAGCTTAAGCTTGTTCCCGATAATGAATCGTATATCCATTTGGGAATAGATCTTCATTCAAATTTCAAAACTAAAGAAAGGACATATAATGCATGTGGAAAAGGTAATAAAATCTTTTTTTTTTTTGCATTGAAAGGTGTAATGACCAGAACAATAAATCCTCTTGTTCTTATAAAACTTTACCGAACGGTCGTCTTGCGAAGTGTTTTATATGGCTGCGAATTATGGTACAACTTGCGTTCATATGACCTGTCCTTGTTAAATTGCTTTCAGCATTTTGTAATTCTTGTGATGCTGATTTTACACGGTTCTGTTCAATTCAAAGTTCTGTAACCGTTCCCGAGTTTCTGAGTTCGTGTCGATCGTTTCGAGAAATAAGAAATTCGCTCTTTATTGTTAAGTTGATCACCAGCATTCCAGATACCTCTGGTGGTTTTTGTATATTTTGTAAAAGTCATTTTAGCGATGTTGCTGTGCAGGCGGTTCGCGATTGTGTTTTAAATTTTGACTTTCGTCACATATGGTGGGATATAATCGTAGAAAATTTTGAGCTACAATTATATTGCGAATTAAGCGAATATGATTCCGCGTAACTTTCAAGTTCAAATTCTACTTGGACGTAATCCAAACACCGAATTTATAGATAATGAAAAATTAAAAGAATTTTAGAAATTTTGTCGAACGCACGTGATTAAATCCATGGCCACATTTAATCGTGCAATACGTTCCAGTGCATGCCGTGTCTATTCTGTAGGGGCAATGCCCCAGTTCCTTAATTTATTATAGTGTACATATATTTTTTTCTGATAATGTATTGTATATATTGATACACTGTTTTGCTGATATTCTGTTAGTAATTTGTTTGTAATTTATAAAGTAGGAAGATATAAGAAAATACCTCGAAATCAAAGAACTTGTAATGTCATTGAAAATGAAGAACACTTCTTTTTTCATTGTCAAATTAACAATAATATAAGACAGAGTTTCATTGAAAACATAAATAACCATGTAACTGATTTTAACCAGCTTGATTCTCCATCAAAGTTAAAAAAATCTTGAATCCAGATACAAGTATATTGTCCAGTGTTGTTGAATATAAAAAGCGGTCTGTAGAACTGCGAAAATNTTCCCGAGATTCTGAGTTCGTGTCGATCGTTTCGAGAAATAAGAAATTCGCTCTTTATTGTTAAGTTGATCACCAGCATTCCAGATACCTCTGGTGGTTTTTGTATATTTTGTAAAAGTCATTTTAGCGATGTTGCTGTGCAGGCGGTTCGCGATTGTGTTTTAAATTTTGACTTTCGTCACATATGGTGGGATATAATCTTAAGGCGTGTTTGTTAGTGGAAAACTGGTTTCAGTTTAGAAAACTTTCCATTTGTTAGTGTAAACCGGTTTGAAACTAGTTTGAAACCCAAACCAGTTTGCCGTTTGTTATCGCAAAACCAAAACTGGTTCTATAAACCATCCAAACCGCCTCTAGAGGTGGTTTTATAGTTTTGGTTTAGGTTTTAAATGGGGACAGCAGAATAAAAATCAAATGTCGGAAATCTGGTTCTAATAAAGTTTGTTGTTTCCCGTAGTATTAATTTTAGTAGTTGAAGCCAATTTATTGCATAGAATATTATTTATTAATACTGAGAGCAAATGAGTCCAGAATTACTAATGTTGGTTTAAACATATTAAAACATCAACATGTTAGGGTAAGAAAAGACCAAGGAAAGGTATAATGGTTGTGATGTAAACTTTCAGAATGCATAAGCTGTGCTTACTTGTCTAATTTTAATAAATTAATAAAAATGTATTAATAGTATAAATTTATATTTGGGATCCCTTTGAAAATGAACTTTAAATAAACCAAAACTATTAATTTGTTGAAATCATATAAACTTAAACCAGTTTTAAAAACTAAACCTAAACCAGTTTGAAACCTTTACCCAAAACTGAAACCGGTTTTGATGTAACAAATTCGCCTGTAGAAAATTTTGAGCTACAATTATATTGCGAATTAAGCGAATACGATTCCGCGTAACTTTTTCAAATTCTACTTGGACGTGATTAAATCCATGGCCACATTTAATCGTGCAATACGTTCCAGTGCATGACGTGTCTATTCTGTAGGGGCAATGCCCCAGTTCCTTAATTTATTATAGTGTACATATATTTTTTTTCTGATAATGTATATATTGATACACTGTTTTGCTGATATTCTGTTAGTAATTTGTTTATAATTTATAAAGTAGGAAGATATAAGAAAATACCTCGAAATCAAAGAACTTGTAATGTCCTTGAAAATGAAGAACACTTCTTTTTTCATTGTCAAATTAACAATAATATAAGACAGAGTTTCATTGAAAACATAAATAACCATGTAACTGATTTTAACCAGCTTGATTCTCCATCAAAGTTAAAAAAATCTTGAATCCAGATGCAAGTATATTGTCCAGTGTTGTTGACTATAAAAAGGGGTCTGTAGAACTGTGAAAATGAGGTCAACATTGGCCAATTTTACTTCATTAAATATAATTAATCTCCTTGTTACCATGATTATATGTTGTAAACAATTTGTGAATTTGTATACAGATACAGATACAGATTTTTATTTGCCAAATCAAGGGCCCACAGGGGGCATATATATTACAATGATTAAAACAGAGCACATGATTTAGATAAACTATATATATATATATATAAACTGTCTATAAATTCAGTCAACGTGGAAACTTGTTCATCTCCCCGGATTTGCGAATATTTACGCTAATGCAGGGCCTAAAAATTAAAATATAACGGTCTATCGTAGGAACCCAACGGGGTTAGAATTAGAGAAATGAATATCGAGATTGCCTTCCCACCGAGGGATTGGCTGTTCTTCGAATGCACAGATATTACAAACAGATTACACTGCCCACGCCATCTATATATATATATATATATATATATATATATATATATATATATATATATATATATATTGTATTGTTTATATTTTGCTTTAACCCGTTGGGGTTTATTTGTGCAAATAAAGTTCTTTATAAATGGTATAATGTAATGTTGTTCATATGTAATCTCTTATAGGGGAAATAAAGATATGAATGAATGAATGAATGAATGAGATATTGTCTTATTTTTATGAGATATTATCTCATAATTACGAGATATTTTTCTTCATGTGGCATCAATATGCTTCTGTAGATTCAGGAAAATATGACAAAGTTTAAATATATATATTTTTCCTGAAAATGTACAGTAATTCCTTACCAAATGAACATCTTTGATATCAACTGATATGCAAAAAAGGCTTATGTACGAAAAGTTTAGCAAACCATAGATGTACCCTCTACAATGTAATATTATATGGCGTGAAACTATACTGTCCAGCTTTTCATTTTAATTAAATGTGAAGAGGAAGTCAAACTACTCGGTGTCACCATTGATTTTCGATTAGACTGTAATGTACACATATCAAATATCTGTAAAAAAGCAGCTCGCCAACTAATGTTCTTGAACGAATAAACTCACTTTTAAACACACTTGCAAAACTTACAATATATCACTCTTTCATAATGTCTAACCTAAGCTAGAAAAATACCAATAAAATCGAAAAAATACAAGAAAGAGCATTGCGCTTTATTTACAATGATTTTACAAATTCATATATAATCTCTACTTGAACAATCTAGACTACCATCACTTAAAATCCGAAGAATGAGAGCCATCGCATTAGAGACTTATAAGATTTTAAACAACTCCGGTCCAGAATTTTTACACAATATTATAAATTTTAAAGAGTTTTCTTTCAATTTTAGATATAAAAATATGGCAGACATAACACAACCTAGGACTACAAGGTATGGTAAAAAAAGTTTTAGTTATGAGGAAGCAAGACTCTGGAACTCATTACCTGACAAAACTAGAAATCTTTCCTCTTTCGGTCATTTTAAAAATTTCATTTCAAACTGCATGGTGCTTTACTGAAAAATGTAATTGTTCTTCTTGTATATAGATAGTAGATATTCTTGCTGCCCCATACCTGATGCTCTTTGCCAGCTTATTTATATTTTTGAAGCTTTTACTCATGCTAGCTTAATAATTTTTTCTTATTATAATTGCAAATATATGATAAGATAAGATAAGATACATTTATTCCAATCAAGGTCCCTCAAGGGGCAATTACAAATAATATTTATATGTATTTTGTCGCTAATTTCAGCTAGTGCTAGTGCTGCTTTCAATGTGCTTTGTTTTTGGATTTTTATGGGTTTTGTTTCAGTGTGCTGCTGAGGAAATTTCCAGTCGAGGTATGTCAACGGATTTCACGTAGCATGTACCGCTCACGAGTTAAATGGGCCCAACAGGGGCGAATCTAAAAAAATATATTTATTTTTTATTTTAAGTCCGATGTTGATGCAGTTTTTTTTCAATGGGTTCCTTGCGAAAATTAATATGGCGCACAGCTATTAGATTTTCGGTAACTTGTTTCCTTTCCCAGCTATGAGGGGCCGAACGGGGCCAAAATTGCGAATATGTAGTTTATCTAAATTTGTATTTTTCATCGGATTTCGATGGGATTTTTTCTTTGGATTCCTCTTGAACTAAGCTTTCAGTAGTGTGTCAATGTATTTGGCGTAGCTCTTACCGTTTCCGAGCTACAAGGGGTCAAAGGGGTCAAAATTGCATTTTTTTCTTAATATGTCAAATCATTATTTTTCATCGGATTTCGATGGGATTTTTCTTTGGATCCCTCTTGATCTAAGCTTTCAGGAGTATGCCAACAGATTTGGCGTAGCTCTTACCGTTTCCGAGCTACAAGGGGTCAAAGGGGCCAAAATTGCAATTTTTCTAAATACATGTATGTCAAATCTTTATTTTTCATCAGATTTCGATGAAATTGTTTTCTATGGATTTCTCTTGATGTAAGCTTTTAGTTGATAGTAATATATTTTGCATAGCTCTTTCATTTTTTTTTTATCAATAAGTGATCAAAAGGGTTGATTTTTCCTCTAGTTTGTGTCCAGCTAATAACTGTGTCAAGCTTCTTTTTGTGTCCATCTAATTATTGAGTCAAGCTCTTTACTGTGTCCACATTCACTTTAAACTACTTTTGTTGAAATTTCAGTGGTCGACATGCTGTGGTCGTATCATGCTGTGCTCAGCATAGCCCTTTATTTGTTATGATGCAGATACTTCTGTAAAGAAAAATTATAACAAATCATAGTCGAAGGACCAATTATGCCTCACAAACCACTTCAGACCACTTGAATATGCCAAAAAACTTTCTTTGACTCCTTGACAAATGTACATGTAGGCATCTTATTATTCCTCGTCTGTGTCAAATTTGCCTTTGATGCAACTACGTATTATGAACTGAGCTTCACAGTGATGGGCAAATACCATAGGCCGATGTCTTTCCGCCATCCAGAATGCAGGTTTCAATATAAACAGTAAAATTACAAGGACTTGTCTCGGAACAATTACATAAAGAAGGTTAGATTCACTGTATTTAAAATGGTTCAAGGGCTACCACGTGTGCAATTAGATACACAGAGAAACACACATGAAAAAGAAAAATGTCAAGGAGACAACACGTAGCGTAATGGAATTGTTAGAATTGTTATGCTGGTAAAGTCTCTCGTCTAGAAGAAGATACAAGGAAGATATTCTTTAAAATTGAGAACACAAGTTACCATGATTAAAAATGAAGAATGCAAAGACACAACTTTTAGTAGAAGGAAAAGATGACACATATTTTAAGAAGAACGCCGAGTCAAACAAGAAGTACACTGAGCATGACGTAATAAATGTTCTTGACCGACAACGTTTCTGTTGAATTTTGACAGGAGGACAGTGTTTTTCAACAGAAAATGGGCTTCCAATGGCACTGGCTGTGCTATTCTTTTAGCTGACCTTTTCCATAGTATAAAGCTACTTTTTTATAAGGGCTAACTGCAGAAAAAATAGCACAGTGGGTCTTTGGTTTTAGCTTCTGTTGTAACATACTAGTATACAAATATAGACAATGCATTTTCTTTTAATAATCCTAAATTTATGGAATATTTACATTCAGATATATCAAAAATGAGCTTGAATTAAAAGAGACTATGTACTGATAGATGTACTTTTGTAGTACATTGACGAAGATCAACGCTTCATAGATATGACGGATTTGAACTATCTAATTCCGATCTTTTCCTTTCTTAACAGCAATATACTTACATGTTCATCGCCTGCGCATAGAGTTACTGTCGAATATGAAGGTTATTCAGTGATTGAGGTTTAAATAGAAAAAAACGACGTGACAAAAACTGACGAGTCAGTGAAATGTTCAGCCTGGCTTTACTGCTAAATTGTCCCCCATTAAAATGGTCATCATCACCGTAAAATCAAAAAAAAAAAAAAAAATAAGATACAATGTAAGACACATCGTTGTCCCAAATGGAACATTTTCAACTAGATTACCTTTTTCACGGAATTTTTTTACTTTATCTGAGGCATTGACTAAATGACACTTGTTTCATATAAATGTCGGTTCCTCCCTCTGTTGAAAAAAGAGAGGGGGGGCTGATTTTTTTTATGAAAGAAGTCCTACCTTCCTAATCCACAATAGATAATTTAAATGTTACCTTTCCCATTCGCATTTATTCGTTGTACAATCACTTGTGTCCAGGAGCCTGGCGCACAACCACAGTCAATAACAATTTGTCCCGGTTTCAATAACTTGTGTTTATCGTCTATTTCCAATAATTTAAATGCACTCCTGCATCTCCAGTCTTCTTCGCGTGCCTTTTTGACATATGGGTCTTTCATTTGTCTTTGAATCCACAGCTGTTGGCTGTGTTTCCTACTGTAACACCTTTTTATTATCATTTCAAACCAAAAACGAAACATTTTCAAGGAAACACGTTGTGATTTTGTTTACATTGGAAAACCCCTACCATTCGGAATCCGAAACAATTCGAACTAGCTAAATTATGTCTTGCAGTCGGGGACATAACGCTCGTTGTTCGCACCACTTTACCTGGGTGAATATACTAAATATCATGTCTCTGTGCATGTTATTTGTTAATAAATGTCTATCTGAAAAATTCAAGTTTCTGTTTCCGTTTTTTGATAATCAAATAAAACTATGTACATTTTTTTCAAGACAAGACAACTGTATTCTGACGGACACATTACTCTGATTCTGAGAATCTATTCTCTTTATCGCACATCCTAGTAATTGATTTTATCCTGGGATGAAACATTTAGAAATTTTCAGTACATTGGTATGCAGAAAAACAACATTTTACATAGTTATCCACACTCAGTCACAACTCTGGTGAATATGAGGTTAGGGTAAATTATAAAATATGCACCGCACGGATTGCTCTGAACTGGGACTAATATAACATGTTATATTAGTCCCAGCTCTGAAAGTCTGCAATTTTGCAGCCCACTAGCACTTAACAAAAATCAGTGGCTGGGTTTGTAGATTTGAACGATTCAACAGTATCCAATTCAGCAGGATGTTAATTAACCGGTTTGCTGTCCCAGAGTTGAATCCGAGTAGTTCTGGACCGAAAAAATTGGATTTAGTCCCTTTGGAAGAAATGTATTGTATAAACATTTGTACAACCGTTTCTTTCTTTTAAAACATTTTTTCCATATGTGTATTCCATTAGCAATAAATACCGCAATATTTGAGGTGTAGGAACAGTTCCCAAATAGGGTATAGACAAATAAAAATGCCACAATGCTCATTATCAAACTTCCGGCGAGTCGATGATATGTAAACGAATTCTTGCTTCTAACAAAAAAAAATCCCCAAAAGGGTATAGTAAGCCAAAGGGGTCATCATTCTTTATGCTGGATTCTTCTTTCTTAGTTCTATATTCTACATTCTACTTTCTATATTTTAACTTCCTACTTCTATTTCCTGTATTCAGAATTCTGAATTCGAAATTCGGAATTATACATCCTTTCTTCTAAATTTATAATCCTTACTTCTAAATTGTATAGACAAATAAAAATGCCACAATGCTCACTATCAAAGGAAATGCCACAGTGCTTATTAGTACGGGATACTTCAATTTACAGATTGTTTCGGTGTTCAATTTAGGCATTAGCGTGATGGCATTTTTTGTAAGAAAGCATTGTAAACATTCTAGTAAAGTATAGGAGTCTAGGATGATGTTTATTTCGCTGAACTTCATTAATCTTTATTCAGGGGCCGACTCCGACCTGCCGTTGGGTGTGGGGTTTTCTCGCCGTTCCGATTGAAGATCTTATGGTGGCTTTGAGTTGTTATTACTCCCCTTTGGGTCGTTGTCTCTTTGACACATTTTCCGTTTCCCTTCCTTTTTCTATTGAAATAAGGTAATACAAACAGAAAAAGGTATGCGCCCCATTTCCCCCATTTATTTTGTAGTTCATGGTTTACAAGTGTAACCTTGAATTTTTCTTCAGATAAAAACATCTTAGTTAGAAATAAAAAAAAAAAAGATTTCCGATGCTTCATCTTTGTAAATTCATCTAAATTCATGATGAAGGTGTCTGAAGATATGCCCCAAAAACATTACTATCATGATTTCGGAATAAGAGGTAAATAGAAGGAAATTGCCATAGTAACGGACATCTCACTTGATTTCCGCTATTTACATGGGTGTACCAAGGACGTATATATATGCATCCTTGTGGTACCGATTTTTTTTTTGTTCCGAACTTTTTTCTCAAAGAGGTATGGCCATTTCCTTGTGAATTTATAAACAGAATACTAATTTTGCGAATGCATTAAATCTTCTCGAAAACTTCTTTTACTGGCCATCTGTTATATACACTATCAGAACAATATCAAATCAAATGAACTTTCGTATATTTAGATAAAAGAATCAGCCGCAAAACTTGTCTCTTGAATGCAATTTTGACAGATTTTGAAAAAATTGAAGGTTTTTATTTAAATTCGTTGAATATGACTTCCAGAACCAAAATAAACTTACTGTCATTTGTTTCTACGTTCGCAACAAAAACTTGGTATTGGTTCTCGGTGTCCTTTGAGTAGTATCATCTTCTCAAACACAGTAGCATAGCTAAAATGGACACAAAATGCTATTTACAGCCATGTTCGACTGCGAATAAGTCAGAAAAAATACAAGGGTGGCATATATTAATTTTATTTGTAACAAAAACACGTACCAGAGACCACTCTAATCAATTATCATAATGAGAAGGCATGTCGAGGGCCATAATGACCTTCGTGTGACTTTGACCCAGACGTTGACCTTGAGGTCAAATAACTGATGTTTAAAATTTTTGCAAGTCCAGGTCATAACTTTTTTTGCCCTTTGACCTAAACTTTTGGCATGTTGTTGTATCATTATGAGAAGATGTTTGCTAACCGTTACGACTTTCGTGTGATCTTGACCTCTGACCTTGAGGTCAAATAACGGATTTCTTAGTGTTCGTCTGTCCGGGGCAAACTGAATTTTTAACCTAGATTTAAGATATTTGTCTTATGGATTCATCATCATAAAGAAGATGTCTTGTATTCCACAGTCACCTTCATATGACCTTGAGATTAGAAAACAGTTTTTGTGTCGCTTGCTGTAAGCAGAGTCGACACAAAGGGATTATTATCCGTCGTCTTACGTCGTCGTCGTCGTCCTCGTCCTACGTCGTCGTCCTGGGTCGTCTGTCGGTTTTTGAATCCACAACTCCTCAAAACTACCGGTCCGATTCAAACCAAACTTTCAGGATTGTTTTTCACTTGGCGTAGTTGTGCACCTACTACGCAGAATTTTATTTGTACAGATTTTAGAGGTTCACGGAGCCAAAATTGCTCATTATGAGTCTTGTCAGTTTTTGAATCTGCGACTCCTTCAAAACTTCTGGTCCGATTCCAACCAAACTATCAGGATATGTCGTTTTCCTGGTGTAGTTGTGACTCGATACTTACAATTTTGGTTTAACAGATTTTAGAGTTTCATGGAGCCGAAATTGCTCATTTGTTAATCCACACTCCGTCACAACTATATGTCAGATTCCAACCAAACTTGCAGGATATGTTGTTCACCTGATCTTGTTGTTCATCTGATACGTAAAATTTTGATTTTACAGATTTTAGAGGTTCACTTAGCCAAAATAGCTCATTTGTGAATTCAGTTTGTTAATGTGGAACTCCTTCAAAACTATAAGTCATATTCCAAACAACCTTTCAGAATATGTTGATCACTTGATATAATTTTGCACCTGATGCTTAAAATTTTGATTTTTCAGATTTTAGATGCTCAAGGGGCCAGTAGCTCATTTGTTAATTTGGTTAGTTAATCTTAGACTCCACAAATGTCTGTCAGATTCCAACCAAACTTCAAGTATATGTTATTTATCAGTTCTGGTTATTCACATTATACTTGAAATTTTGTTTTTTACATATTTAAGTGGTTTGTCAAGCCAAAATAGCTCATTTGTTGATTCAGTTTGTAAATCTGCAAGTCCCAAAAATCGGCCCGGGAAGGTAAAAAGCGCCCGGGAGAAAAAAGCACCCGGGGTATAAAAATTTGTTGATATTGTGGTGTTTGATGTAGCTTTCTGCCACTATAGAAGTTTCCTGTGATTCTTTCGTTTTAATGGATTTTTTTTTCATTTCTCACACATAAAATTGTAATTTTAGAAAGTCATGTGTGTCTTCCTGACTTGCACAATAACTGCAACTTAACTGCGTGCTAATCTGTCGTAGCACAAGTAAAGTCAATATTTTGCATGTAAAATTGCTTGATTAGGGAATAAAAAATAGACCAACACTTAATGCATAACCACTGTTGAAAATTTGAGAAAGTTTTTTTCAATGCCGGGTATCTCGTTACTTATTTTCATTTTCGATGGTGTCTTCGTCGAGGTCCGCGTTCTCCAGTCATTAATGATAGTACAGTGTACAAAAGAATACTGATGCAGGTTTTATGCTCTTTGATATTAGATCTTTTAAACCGGATCTTTTAATCAGTCTTTTATATATTTATAATTGTTAGTTTTTCAAGTACAAAATCAAATGTGAATAACTTGGTTCCACAGAAGTCTAAGCATTCATTATGGTTGATGTAGATGGTAAAACATCGCTGTACATGTTGAATGAATGAACATGGTATCTTTTTCATCGTGCCTAGCTAGTGTTCTTAAAATGTTTTATGGCAAGCACTGCATTGTGTTAAATGACATAAGAGAGTTGCAAGATTGTTTTATAGCCCCTCATTGTTGAACCCGTCTTGAGTTGTAATCATTCAGCTGGCAAAATTTAGAGAATGTAATCTGCGATTTGGCAGGATTTTCTAGCAAAGTATGCAGATGTTACATGTACGTTTCCCAGTATATCTACATCATATATTTTGTCGTTTCGGACGGTAAATCCTTTATAAAGAAATATGAAAAATTCCCCCGGGCGTTTTTTTTACTTTCCCGGGCGCTTTTTACCTTCCCGGGCGCTCTCGGGCGCTTTTTAGTATGACCCCAAAAACTGTATTCATATTCTAAACAAATTTGCAGAATACGTTTTTCAACTAATCTAGCCATGCACACGATACTTAAAATTTTGATTTTACAGATTTTAGAGGTTCACTGGGCCAAAAATGGCTCTTCTGTAGTGCAGGCGACACAAATGTTCCATGGAACACTCATCATTTTTTTTATTATTAAGTGTTGGCTGTAAGGGTCATATTTTTTATGTTTTAATTCATGACCTAGACTTAAGATATTTTCCGTGTTGGTCTATCATTATCGGGATGTATGATATCACGTCCTACAGTGACCTTTACGTGGCCTTGAGCTTTGATTACTGCTGTCAAATAACTTTACTCATAGGTGCCTTCTATAAATTTTTTCATCGTTTGGCCTGGCTCTAGGATATTTGTCATGTGGGTCTTTGATAATGAGGCTTGATGCTGACCGTCGTGACCTTTGTGTAACCTTGAAATTTGACCTTGCTGCCAAATTACAGCCTTTGTCAAGTATTGCCGGCATATTCATTGGGCATTTGACCTGCACTGAAGATGTTTCGCTTTGGATTTATTGTCTTGAGAACGGTGTCATCTGGGACTAATATATTAGTCTCAGGTGTCACGTAGGTGTCATATCAATCTTTACGTTGACATGACCTTTGACTTTGAGACAGACAACTTTCCAGCTGGTGGATTTTCCCGTAAAATTTTGACGTCACAATATAGATTTCCGAACGTCACAATGCTTAGTGACGCAATTTGCGCCTATTGACCCCAGGTCAACCAGGTAACAAGACGTTCTGGCCTGACGACAAATCCGTCCCTGCCTATCCGGCCCTGAACTTTCCGGCCTCATTCCAATCCGGCCCTGTCTTAAAAGTAGATCCGGCCTTACGAAATTTATGTATTACTGTTGTTTTCTGCAAAAAATTGTTATAGGAATTTGAATTTGTTTTTGCCATAAACTTCATATGCCAATTTTTTACCTTGGAAGATGGAAAACAAACTCATGTCCTGAAGGTTTAGTGTTATATCTAGCATGTTTGTGTAACGTGACTTTGGTCTTTTATTTCTGGTGTTCTCATAGTTGCCGTGAATTTGGCATCTATTTAATCCACTTGAATTTTGTTCTTTCGGCATTCTCAGTCTGCAATTGTTTCTTACATACAGGTATTGCTAACATTTCAAATAAAAATAAACTTGATACATAGTTCAGAGGCTATCCCTCACTGCACGATTTCGTAAATGGTTAAAACTCCTTTGTTCCTATATTCTGCAGCAATTTTTTATGACAAATTTCCAAAAATGCGTCTGAACAATAAATATTACGACTTTCTATCTCCGATATCATGACCAAACTTAACAAAACAATGATATAGTATCAATTAACAATACAGGGACGGATAGACCAAGGCCGGATTGTCATAAGGCCGGACTGGCATAGGGCGGGACTGTTGTAAGGCCGGATGATCTCGAAATCGGTCAACCAACGCAATTCATTCATAAAAAGAAGTAGGAAAGTGGTCTATTAAATATCCGTTTTGTCAAGTTTTTGCCTGTTCAGGTCATAAATTTTTCATCTTTAATCTTCACTGAAGATTTCCGGAATGTGGGTTCATGCGTAGTGTGGTTTGGCGTAGTCGGTATCGGGTCCGTTCGCCCTAATTACATGTTCGCCCCGGGTTCGTTCGCCCTGGGTCCGTTCGCCCCCAGAGTTCGTTCGCCCTATTTTTTCCATAAAAGGTATAAAGCTTAAATTTCTATTTAATTATATTTCAGTTATAAAGTCAATCTCAAACTTTGAAATATGTTTAATTATTTAGTCACAAGGGATTAAAAGTTGATTAAAGTCCTTAATTTGATTTGTTTTTATTTATTAATCATTAGTCTTAATTACTTTTGAATGTAATTAAATGCTGATCAGATATAAGTCTTTTTAATTTTACCGATTTGCCATTAATTGTCTTTGATTGATCAGTACAGGAACTGTTAGACATAAAAGGACACTTATTTTACTTTCAAATCATGACACTATAGGAGAATTAAATTTTCAAAAAAAACATACTTGGTGACTTCAAGATGAAGAACAACAATAAAAGCGTTATTCCATTGCTTCTCCTATTGCTTGTTTAGCATGTATGTGTAAAGACTTTGTCTCGTGTGAATTTTCTCCATTTCTTTTCATTGTATATTAGTGCCAACATGTTGAAAAAAAAATTATAATACGCTGTACATCATCTTTATATTGAGTTCTTACCATATAATCACCTTACGTAAGCAGTGTTCCAGACAAACGGTTTCGTACGGTTGAATAATGTTTAGGCTCCAACAATTTTTTTCCTTTTAGGTAACAAGGGATAATGCTTTCCCGGTTCTGGATAATGTAAACGTAAAGTCTTCGTTTTTTATATTTGATTTACCGTATCCTCAGATTGATTGTCTCACTTCCAATAATCTTGTTGTTTTTTTTTTTTTTTTNATTTTGTTAAAACATATTATTACGAATATATAGGGCGAATAGGTATTAGGGCGAACGGACCCAGTGCGAACGGGTATTAGGGCGAACAGGTAATAGGGCGAACGTGAATCAGGACGAACGGACCCGGATTCGCGTAGTCTAGTATTTTGTATTTTCCAGTCCGTGCCAAAAATACAGAGGTCAAATACAAGAATTTTTGTGTATGCAACTCGGGAAAAAAACGAAAAAGAATTAAAATAAATTTTGTGTGGTATTGGATTTTTTTACCGTGGATAACGTTAATATGTAAGTTGAAACCAGTGCTATACATTTTCTTAGGAAAAAAAAAAAAAAAACAACAAGAAAACGTACGGATCAGGCATTCAGGTTTTAGGTAAGTTTTATTTTAGAGGTGTTCCAAATTTTCAGATTTTGCTAAATTCAAGAAAGTAAATAACACGAAATCGTACATGTATGTAGGTATTGCATGATCTTGCATGGTTTATAACATCTTTGATGAAAATCATTAAAAACTCTTAGATATTTTCAATGCATTATGACCAAAAATAGATAACTCTGTTTGTCTTCCTCGGTTGCAACAACAATGGAATAAAAAAGATAACAGGAAACACCTACAATGGCCGAAAAACATAGCCACATGCCAGAAAGTAAATAGGAACTGCACAAGAAAAAAAACCCACAATAAAAATACAAAAGACAAACATAAACAACGATAGGAACTCGGGACAGCCGGACTTGGTACCGGCACTAGCAAAAGCAAATGTATCTCTGGATTGAAGTTCAATATTATAGAATCTTTATTTGTGTACATTCCTATTGAAGTTGGTCTCTTGTTATGTATACATAATCTTCATCGATGATAGATCATTGTTTGGTCTTTATATCACTAAAATGTATTTACTTACTTTCTGAAAATACTTACTCGTACCAGTGAATCCATGAGAACTCGGCCCATTCCAAACTCGGCCTATTGCAAACTCGGCCTATTACAAACTCGGCCTACACAGACTCGGCCTATTGCAAACTCGGCCTACAAAAATTTTTACATTCTAGTCATAATATGAAGATATTAAGAGTATAGAATTTTTTTTCAAATCTGATCTACAGAACAACCTATATATTCATCAAGATGTTAACCGGCGACATAACAGTTAATTTAGTTTCTGAAAGCAGTGGATTTTTCAGGTTGCATTGAAGATATTCTCATACATTTTTATTTTTTCTTCTTGGTTTTGTCTCGAGCTCAAAAAGTGACAAAACTTTAAATTTAGAGCTGATGTTTATATATTGTTATATAATATACTGACTATTTTCCTGATATATGCAGGACATTTATTATAGAGATAGCAGCGAGAAACCCAGTGGTATTTCAAGTTTTAAAAGACCATGAAAACCTATTATAATTAATTGTATGTTTGATTTTTTTGCTTCACGTTTTTGTTAAATTTTATTCAAAATTTATAATTAAAAATTCTTATTTTCAAAGTATTTTTTTAGTGAAGTGTTGTATAAACAAATGTAAGAAGCTTTCTAATCAGTAAAGTTTGAATCACTTATAATCAGGGAGTTAATTGTTTTTATTACAAGGTCTTACACCAGCCAATTAGGGTTTTCACGTTTGTTTATTAATTTTACAATTAACATCTGTCAACTGATAACTTGTGGTTAAAACTTTTATTGGTGTGTTCATACTGGGACTAATATAACATATTGCCATTTATAATTTATTTTTTACAGTGCTGATAAATTTTGACTGATGTCACCACGCTCGTGCAATTTTTAGATACAAATTTTAGAGTTAAACACTAAACTTTTCCCTGTGTATAATTTACAACTAAATTTAAAGAAAAATATATAACGATTCGCATCGAAGTTTGAGGTATATTTCTAAAAAAGCCAAAATTATCAAAGTTTTAGAGCAAAATATGTGTACTTTGGAATAAATCTATTTTACAAAAATTATACGGTGATTTACAGCAATCTTTTTTCCTATAAAATGATGTATTTTGTATTAAAATTGGTAGAAAATGTAGCTGTAAAGTGTACTAAATATGTCCTATGTTTTAACAGAGAAATGCTAGAAAATACGACCATTTACAGGTATCTGCCGCGGCATCGAAATTGTAAGAAATTTGAATGCTTCAAATCCCTAGGTTCATATTCTCCAACTTTTGAATGTGTTGTATACAGGTAAGAAACACTTTTTGTGAGAATAGTGAATAATGAGTAAATCTAGTAAACATCTATCCTTCAGATTTTACTTGCATTACTGTACAACAATATTAAAAGCTTATTTGTTTTTTTCCTTTTTTTTGGTTTAAACCCTGCATTCATTGTGGCTTAGTTTCTCGTGTGTATTTCCTCAATATAGCTTTTAATTTGTTATTTCTTTAATTCATAGTTGAAAAATTGAATGCCCGATGGAGAAAGGAATATAAAAGGAAAAATTTTTATTGGTGTTGTTTAATTTTATTTTCTGTGTACAATTTGATTAAGACTCTGTCAACGAGATCAAAATATTATAATTAGCATAAGTATACATCCAGCAAGCACACATATTATACATGTACTTAGCTCTGATATTGAATAAGCAAATTACATGTTACATACGTACGTATATTTCACAACCACTATCAATACCATACACAGTACATTATAACTATAAAGCAATTCCCATGTGTAGTTGGAATGTAGCTTGGTCGCGTAGTCCTGGAAGTCGAGTTGGCCTTGTACAAATCTGAGTTCAAGTGCTGATAGTCTACTGTTGATGTTACGGTATTTCTTTGTAAATGGACTATTGATTGATTGATTTATTATTGGTCATGACGGTTACTTTGTAATCAAATAAGTTGTGCCAATAAATGATATGTGTAGATATTTCTACAATTTGCTTGTTGCTGGTGATATTCTTAAATAGGTTACACAATGAAATGCTGTCTGAAATATGAGCACTAGAATCATATATTGATCAACTAAATGTAGACGAATCCGTCTCTGAAATCTGTAGTATTATGTTGGAATATTCCGAAACTAGATTAAACCTACAAAAAAGTTAAACCCAATAAAAAGGGAAATAAACTTTGATTTTGATCAAGAATGCAAATTTGCAAAACAAAATTATCGGAAGCTGAAACAGAATATATCAGCTTAGCAGCTAAAAAAGTTAAATGTTTAGCTTAAATATTGAATTTATTGCTATAAAAACACCAAGCTCACCTATTGTTTGCTACAACTGACTGGGAGAAACGTGAATCAGAAAATTAGAAAGTGGAAGAAAAGTGAACAAATCTTTAATTTACTTGATCTGCAATACACAAAATGCCGTAATAAGATCTGAAAGGTAATTGCTCTTAAATTTTGCATTAGTGCTCACTCTTGCAGTTCAAATAAAATATTGTCTATTGTCAAAATTATTAAACTTGAAATATCTAAGTTATTATTACTATTTTTGTTCTTATTCTTATTATTTTTATTATTATAAAAACAGATATATTTATTCTCATCAAATTATATGATATATCGACATATTTATACATTGTAGGCCGAGTTCGTAATAGGCCGAGTCTGCAATAGGCCGAGTTTGTAATAGACCGAGTATGGAATGGGCCAAGTTCTCCAGTTACCGTACCAGTCACTCCCTCAGCTTCAGACAGGTACACACAGCAAAGGACTGTTACAAATATTCTTTCTATCCTCTTGCTATTGTACAATGGAACTGTCTGCCCATGGTGGAAATGACAGACCTTGACTCGTTTAAGGCTGCCATTTCAACCCGTGAACACCACAAGCCCTAAACTACTTCTATCTTTTATCTTTTAACTGTACATACACTTTCTTTGGGGGTACCCTGACACCTGGCCATAGCGGCACTTGCCACATGGTTGGCTGCTGGGGTGCTCCCAAACAAAGTCCTTCCTTTTAATCACTCAATGTGTAATATTGCACAACTGATTTTACTAATGGACTGACTCGCACGCTGCACATAATACTCGAAAGAGGGTGCTGCAGTATATAGAGATAGATAGAAATGATCATAACTCCATAAGAAAATGAAATCAATCAGACTTGCACAAATTTGTGTATTGTAGCGAATGTAGGTTTAGTTCTTGGTCTTATTTCGAATGTTTCTGTAGTTTCCCAATTACAAAACAATCTTCAGATTTTAGAGCTCTTTACTGTGTCCACAAGAACTTTAAATAACACTTGTTCAAATTTCAAATGTTGTATTATGCTGCACTTGCCAATAATTATTGGTGCTCTAGTTTTAAAATATTGGCAAATATCCTTATTCATAAGTATTTCAATACTCTAAAAGTTTAGAAAACTTCGCATGGGTTTATACAAACACATGACAAATATGCTAATTAATTTAAATGCATGATATCGTTGATATATGCATTAAAAAATTAAAAAGTTGATAAACATTCCTTAAACTTATGACGGGCTAATCAGGGACTACAGTTTTTACCAACCTTGGAATATTTTTCAAACTGGTGACGGCAGAAACTCTTGTACTCATCCTGGTCTATACATCCAGTTATTTCTTCTTCAGAATAAACCTCCCCCTAATTAAGTTGTGCTTAAGGTACAGGTACTTTAGTTTAGGGAATCAGATCATTTGCTTAAAATTTTTTTACTTTCCCTGTGTATTTCATAAATTTCCTTGTGCATTTCATATGACCTCTCTTTACATAATTTCCTAGTCTACTTTCATGAAATTCAGATATTAGTAAACTGTTTTTTCCAGTCATCGCCACAATTTAAATACAGGACAAGGTAAAAAAAAAATGACGTCACAATGTTTTGTATATCTTTGAAATTTTTGCTAAGAATCTAAATTTTGATAATAAGAATATGAATCAACATAAAATTAGTTCAAAATAACCAAAAGAAACTGCTTATCATGCTTATCAGACTCCTCTTGACAGTGAAAATTTAAAAATTGGACAATTAAGGAATTTTAGAGAATCTTTTGAATTTTAATTTTTTTCACCATGCTGTATAGCAAATAATCTCAAAGCAAGATTAAAAAACTTAAAACAAATAATCTCACTTGATATGTCTGGAAAATTTACAAATAGCAAAATTGCTCATACATGTAACTATTGTAGATTTAGCTTACAAGAAAAATGACTTACAAACCAATTAGTACAAAGCAGAATGACAATGTTTGAAATAGTACAAGGTAAAAGTCGACTTAGTAGAACTACTGTACTCACTAACATGAGATTTTCTTAAGGGCATATCCAACAGTATCTTGTTATATTGTCATTTTTACAATTTATAGATATATTGTAAAACAAGTACCAAGGATTGCAAAAATGACAAGAAAATAATGGGTCACCGATCTTGTTTCTGTGGGAATCGAGGTTAAAACTTGGTCATTTTTGCTTTTTTAAGGAAAAACATTTTCTAGTTTGAAAAATAATGGATAAAAATATTTTCAATCTAATCGATACCAAAGTGACAGAAAAACAAAGTCAAGATTTTAAAGATTTACAGAAAAAATAATTTTATATGAGAAAGTATTTCTATTCCTATAAATCAATGAATATGTGATCCTTGTAATGGTAAAGTGGCATAAAATGTCCCATTACAAATTCAAGTTTACAATATTTTACAGACTTCTCACATTGTCGATTTTATGAAAGTTTGATATTATGTATTGCTCTATTTAATTGACCTGACTGGTATATCGGGACTATTCTTGTTAAAATTACCTACGAGCCAGAGACAATTAAGCCACGCCCAACCTGTTCAATAAATCTGAGTAATACTTCTAACAATATGCTACTCAAAAACTACATAGGTCACCGAGTTAGTTTCCGAGTAAATCATTAAAATATGTAATGTTTAACAAATCTCTCATCGGTTACACCAATAAAGTCTGCCAAACTTGAAGGTACAAATTACCTTTCCCTCGGAAACAATGTGAATCACTTTGTGACGTTACATTTATCAACAGCATATTCCCGGAAAACATTGTCTTCTTTTGTGTTTGCTATTATCTCCCCTTAAACTATTGGATATGCCCTTAAAGCAGTGGAACAGGAACTCATCATTATAAAGTTACCAAATGTATGGGTACATGGTACCATAGCATATGAATACAATTTTTTTCAGAGATAAGATTTAGCCTGTGATGCAACTTTTTCAGAGGTGAGATTTATTCTACAATTATAACCTTTTTAGAAATAAGATTTAGTCAACAGATGCAACTTTTTCAGAGATGAGATTTAGCCTACGAATGCAATCCTTTCAGAGATTAGATTTTTAAGATTGAAGTTCAAGTCAAAATACCACAATATTTTGTTGAATACTTTTTAGATGGAAGATACCAATAACACAAAAGAACAATAGAAGTGAAGCCTGTCCTCTAAAGCTGCAGTCTTTGCGGAAACTAACACTGCTGCTAGTTTTGGGTTTTCTGATGAATCTGTCAAAATATTTAAAACTATTACACTCATTACTTCTGTGTTTCAGAATCCACTTCAACACATCTCACATGAAAGGTATTCGATGTATTTCACAGTTTTTCTTCCTAAAGAAGACCAGTCCTGTACTTCAACCAGGGAGATGCTTTTGTATTAAAGGTAGTCTGTTAATATGTACCGGTATACATCAGATACATTCCTACCAATTTGTACCAGGATGTTTTTACTTTGAATATGACATAATATAGTATATGGAATCTATACATATATCATATACCCAGGGTTTGATACTTAATTTTATTCTCAGTAAACAAAAGGACTACAAGATGCCTGAATTCACTAGTCCTGTGGTGATTCTACCAGCCAGAAATAAATTTATCTTAGAGAAAATTTCCAAAAAGAGAACTACCAAGATACAAATTCTATTATTCTCACTTTTGAGACAGAACAGTTCCTATTTTTAGTGGTTTGAGATTTCCTTGTCTTGTGCCCTCATAACAAGACAGAAATTAACAAGCAACATATTCTGATATCATTGACTTCGCTTAGGAACGTCAGATGTCAAGTATGGCTTGGTGGTAAATAAATCGTAGTTTGTTATTACAAAAGTGAGAAAATAAATCAAAAACCATTGAAAATACAAGGTTAAGAAATCTCAGACACCCTCCGGTAAGAATTCAATGATTCTCTTCAATGTTCTCTGACTCGGCAAGCCTCGTCAGAGAAATATTGAAATCTTACCCTTGAGTGTCTCAGATTTCTTGATCTTGCTTTTTCACCGGTGTTAGATTCATTTTTCCTCAAATATTATAGACTAAGGCTGCAGGACTACTGTTAGACTCACACCCTGTAATTTTTCAATTATGCAGACCATGATAACCTAAGTCTTCAATGTTTGCTATGTTCCCAGTTGACAATCTTTCTAAAGAATTTCACTTGCATAAACTTCACCCATATAAATGCATTTGGCATGTTTAACAAAATAATCACTGTGGAAGTGCTTTTATTGCTAGACAACATTTTTTTGGTTTTCACAATATCATTGCTTCATTGAGTTACTTAAATTTGTGATTTGAAATTCTATACATAAACGCTCAAGGAAAACATGAATATCTTGAGGACATTAATTTTGTGGTTTTAGCTCACCGCCAAATCTACCAAAATTGGAACCCCGTGAACAAAATGTACTTCTACAGTATATTACACCAAAGATGCAAACAAATCTGATATGAAAAATAACCCAGTTGATAACAATAAAAAATATAAAGGTATTATGGAAGTGTATATTATAGGCGCAATTACAAATATGTGAATATAGTCTTTAGTTCAGACAATATAGTCTCAAGTAAGTGACAATTGTGTGTTAGATTAAACTTGTTGATTACCATTATAAATTGAATTGAATGGACATTCTATAAGGATTCTTTTGAGAACAAATTAACATGATTTCTTTGAAGATTCAATTTTTATAAGTATTGAAAGAGGGGGAATTTTTTCTTTGAAAATAATGACAGAAAGTAATTATTCCTTGCCCTTTAGCTCATCTTGCTATGCCAGAGTGAGCTTTTGCCATCATTTGGCGCCTGCCGTCCAGTCTTTTCTTCTGAAACCAGTGGGCCAATTTAAACCAAACTTTGTCTGGATCCTCACCAGGGTATATAGTTTGAAAAATGTGTTTGGTTAGTAAGAGGACCAAACAACATGGCCACTGTTACTAAAAATAGAACACAGAGGTACAATGCTGTTTTTGTTAAATAAATCAAAAACTGTTGCAGATATAAAATCTGACATCAAGTAAAAATGATCAGCATGACTAGATCTACCCACCCTGCAATTTTGATGAAAATCTGATGACCCATTTTATAGTAATGCCCTTAAAATTTATTAAAAAGACTATAACAGATAAAGGTCAGGTTTGTATTGCAAAAATGTTTAGCATATCAAGATCTACCCTCTTGGAAATTTTTAAGAAAATCCAAGTACCCATATAGGAGTTATTACCCTTTATTGGTCGAAATTTTTGTGATTTTATACCTTTTGTCTTATATTTCAAAAAATAAATTGAGATAGAGGTTAAGTTTAAATTACAAAAATGTTCAGCATGTCAAGGACTACATTTTATTGAACATGGTCTAGTTGTCCAACGTCTTCCAAGATGGCCGCCAGTGGAGAACTTAGTTTACCATTTGACCCCATGGAAAACATTTTCGAAGATCTCCTCCTGAAAACCTATTTAGCCAGTTTGAAGCAACCTTGGTCACAATGTTATTTAGTTGGCCCTTTGAAAAAATTGTCCTTCAAGTCTGCATCACATCCAAGATAGCTGCCAGTAGGGAACATAGTTTAACATTGGACCCTATGGGAAATCATTCAAAGATCTTCTTCTCTAAAACAACAAAGCCAATTTTATCCAAACTTACTCATAAGAGTCCTTGGGTGGTCCCCTTTAAAAATATGTCTGGCAAGTCTGCATTACATCCAAGTCGGCCGCAAGCGGGGAACATAGTTTAACATTGGACTGTATGGGAAAACATTCAAAGATTTTTTTCTCTGAAACAACAAAGCCAATTTTATCTAAACTTAGTCACAAGAGTCCTTGAGTGGTCCCCTTTAAAAAATTATGTCTGGCAAATCCGCACTTTATCCAGCGGCTGCCAGCGGTTTAACATTGTACCCTATGGGAAAACACATTCAGAAATCTTCTCCTCTCAAACTACTATGCCAAAGGGAACCAACTTAGTCACAGTTGTCCTTAGTTGGCCCTTTTTAAAAATGTGTCTGCATCACATCCAAGATGGCCGTCAACTGTCTACATAGTTTAACATTGGACCAGATGGGAAAGCATTCACTAAGATTTATTCCTCTGAAATTACAAAGGCCAATCTGATCCAAACTTGATCATGACAGTCTTTTGGTGGTCCCGTTTAAAAATATGTATGGTTAGTCTGCACTTCATCTAAGATTTCCCCCAAGAGGGAACTTTATTTAACATTTTACCCAGTTGTAAAAAACACATTTGATGATATTCTACTCTCAAACTATTAGGCCAGTTGGAACCAAATTGAGTTACAATTATCCTTGGGTGGCCCCTTTTAAAAATTTGTCTGCATCACATCCAAGATGGCCACCAGTGGGTGACATAGTTTACCATTGAACCAGATGGGAAAGCAATCACAAAGATTTGTTTGTGATTTGTGGTTTGTTATTTTTTTGTTCCAAACTAAGTTTGTCTCCTTCAAAAAGATGACCTGTAAGTCTTTACCATATCCAAAGAGGTTGCCATCAGGAAATTAGCTCAACAAGCAATTAACATCAAGGTCTATTAACATACTTGAAAATGAGGTCCTTTATTATTTAGGTTGGTTGGACAGACTATGTCAGCAATGGCCCAGGTGAGTGATACAGGCTCTTGAGAGCCTCCTGTATTAAGTGGGAACAGCACTTTCTCATGTAGGGTCTATAATTCTCGTCTTATTTTGATATTTCTGGTATACACCTAGAAGTTTTCATTTGTATTATAATTATTCATGACATTTAAAAAAGGAAAATAAAAACATCATAATCTTCAGATTTCATTTTTTGGCTGTAAAATTTTTGAAATTGAACACATTAGACTAGCAGACCATACTACATTTTATTGCATGTATTAGGTCAGTTGATTTTTTCATGAGAGCTTGTGAAAAGATGTGTCTTTCAGCTGAGACCTGTGTTACTTTTTTTGAATCTTCCAAGGTTGAAATGTGTATTTTAACATGGGAGGCAAAGATGGACGTACATGTAATTAGTAGTATTTCACATGTAGTTTAAATATAGAATCTATCCTTTCAAGTCGTTGATTATTATAGTTCTACTGTCGAAAGTTTAAACTTTAAAAGTTCGAGCTTTAGTGAGAACTTTTATGTTTAAACCTTGAGACAGTAGAACTGTGATAATCAACAACTTGCAAATGACAGATTTTATTTCTCTAATTCTAAAGTTAATGACATTTTCATGTTTCTACCTCGTCATGGGCCTCTACAATCAATACTGTGACGTCACGGGATATGAAATTTACATTGCATGGAAATCAACAAAGCCAAATCTATCATAGGTGATTCATGATAAATAAACAATGTATGCTTTGAGTAAATACTTTTTTCATTGATTTATACTCAAAATAAATTTATTCAAGGTATATTCTGCTATTTGAAGAATAGTTCATGACCTTTTCAGTATCCAATGAAATCGCGAGATCAATTCACCCACATGTTAGAGAACACTTTGATCTCCCATGCTTTGAAATTGACGAGAACAGCATAAGAATAAGAGAAACATCCTTTTCCCTTTTCAGCTGTTGGTTAAATTTACACTCACAATTTAACCTAAGGGTTGATTAAACTTAGCTAGATTTTTCATGACATTTTATATTTTTCAAGTTTTACACAAATTACATGGGAGAAAAACATTCTTCTTCAGCTAGGTTGTGACTGAAGAATATTTTTTCACTCTCAAGAGTAAAATAAAAACTTTAACAGGCTTGCTCAAGCTTTCATGTTGAAAATTTGAAAAACTGAAATTTTACTTTCTCTAGTGAAGAAATATGTTTAACCACTCCTACCTGATGTTAAATCTATGTTTCTCTAATTTCTGTCCTGTTTTCACGTTTCCTGAGCGGTTGGAGAAATATGTTTCTCCTCTCTAGAGAGAATGTTGTTCTCGGCAAGTGATTGGTTGAAATTCAATTATGACGTCAAATATGTTTGCCGTTTTCCGACTTTACCATTGTGACATCATGAAAAAAGGCGACCATGCCTGATGACGTCACTTCCAAAGAACACATTTATTTCGGATCATCAGAAAAGGGGGGTCATGTTTTTGTCAAAAATCTCCTTGAAATCATTAGAGAAATAAAATCCACAACCGTATCTCGTGAGAAACGACATTTCTACACTCTCGATAGTTAAATTTTCAAATATTTTAAAAGCCTCGCGTTTAAAATATTTGAAAATTTAACTATCTCTAGTGTAGAAATGTCGTTTCTCACTCGATGCGATTGTGGATTCTATAT
>MJUU01051571.1:0-12854 GCA_002080025.1 Modiolus philippinarum | reverse complement strand
GGTACCATATTTGTAGACATTTTGACCTTGACCTTGCCCTGAGGGCAATTTTTTAAAAACTTTTAACTTTGCTTCTAGAATTGAGTTGTTTAGTGATAGGTGTTTAAATTTGATATGTAACTTTCTTGTGAAGAAAGCTTGTTATTACTTTCGAATTTATTGTGCATTGAAGTTACTGGAATCCCCGGCGAGCTATGTTGTCTTCTTACAACTCTTGTTCAGCAAACTTCTCTCTGCAATGTTAAATAATGCAATCACATCTCTTTATCATCATGCCATGTTGTGGAATGTTGTCTTTTTGATGATTTCTGTCAAATTGATTATTTTTCGAACCCTGATTAACACATTTTGAGTATTTGTCAATGTTTGGTGATTTTTTTTTAAAATAAACAACATGTTTTGCTATAACTTATAGAATTTTGAAAAAAATGCATACCCACTCAAATTTTGAAAAGCTGGACAAAGCTGTGGATTTTTGACATATGCAAAATAACGCAGAAGGTTTTGATATGTTGAATATTACAAAAAAACTCAATATTTTTGATACACACACACTTATTAATAAACCTTATGTTTCTGCATGAGTAACTTTTAGTCTTTTTCTAAGACCACCACTATATTAAAACTTAACTTTGAAATCTTTGCTTTATTATTTTCAGGGAAGGTATTAAGAATTTTAACGAACAAAACAAAGATAAAGTAAGTAATCTGTTTTTAGGACCTCGCATCAAGATGCGGATGCCCTATAGTTTTCACTTTGTCTGTCCGTCTGTTTGTCAGTAATTTTTTCTGTCAAAGATTTCTTGGCTTGTATATGTGGGAATGATTTGAAATTTGGTCTGAAGCTTGGAAATGTTGAGTTACATTTGTATATCATGTAAGCAATTTTCAGGATTATCGGGTCCCCACTTCATGTTTGCCAATACTTTGAAATTTTTGATAATAACTAAATTTCGGTCACAGACCTACAAGAGGGAATAATTTGAATTTGAATCTTGGAAATGATGAGTTGTATTGTGTAAGTGGTTTTCAAATTTGTGGAACGTCCACTTTCTGTTTGCCGATACTTTGATTTTTTACTATAAACCAAATTTTCGTCACAGATTTTTTGGCTTCTACTGGAGGGAATGATTTGAAATTTGATATGATGCTTGTAAATGATGAGTTGTACGTGTATTGTGTAAGCAATTTTCAAGTTTGTCAGACATCCACTTCCTGTTTGCTGATACTTTGATTTTTTACTATAAACCAAATTTTCCATCAAATATTTCTTGGCTTCTACTAGAGGGAATGATTTGAAATTTGTTCTTGGACATGATGAGTTGTATTGTGTAAGCAATTTTCAAGTTTGTCAGGTGCCCACTTCATGTTTGCTGATACTTTGAATTTTTACTAAAAACTAAATTTCGGTCACAGATTTCTTTTGCTACTAGTACTGGAGGGAATAATTTGAAATTTAGTCTGAAGTTTGGAAATGATGAGTTGTATTGTGTAAGTGGTTTTCAAACTTGTAGAATGTCTACTACCTGTTTATCGATACTTTGACTTTTTACTATAAACCAAGCAATTTTCAAGTTTGTCAGGCGACCACTTCCTGTTTGCTGATGCTTTGAATTTTTACTAAAAACTTAATTTCAGTCACAGATTTCTTGGCTTCTATTGGAGGGAATAATTTAAAATTTGGTCTGAAGCTTGGAAATGATGACTTGTATTGTGTAAGTGGTTTTCAAATTTGTAGAACGTTCACTTTCTGTTTGCTGATACTTTGACTTTTTACCATAAACCAAATTTTTGTCATAGGATTTTTTACTTATATCAGTTTGAATGATTTTATATTATACCCCCACTCGTTCGAGAGTGGTATATACTGCATTCACCTTGTCTGTCCGTCCGTCCGTTCGTCCATCCGTTCGCCCCAAAATTTATTTCTGTTACAATTTTCTCGGCTTTTAGTCGGGGGATTAGTTTGAAAATTGGTATGCAGCCTCTGTGTGATGTGTTTTTAAGGAACGTTTTATTTTGAGTTCTGTCAGATGTGTGCTTCCTGTTCAACGAAATGTGGACTTAGTTACGAAATGGAGTGAAACATGAATTTTTCGTCACAGTTTTCTCAGCTGCTATAAGAAGGATTGATTTCAAAATTGTCAAAATTGGTATGCAGCCTCAGTATGATTAGTTGTAAGGAACGTCCTATTTTGAGTCTTGTCCGATGTGCACTTCCTGTTTAACGAAATGTTGACTTAGTTAAGAAATGTAGTGAAACATGAATTTTTCGTCACAGTTTTCTCAGGTTCTATGAAAGGAATTGATTTCAAAATTGGAATGCAACCTCTATATGGTTAGTTGTAAGGAACGTTTTATTTTGAGTCGTGTAAGATGCGTACATCCTGTTTAACGAAATGTGGACTTGGTTACTAAATGTAGTGAAACATGAATTTTTCGTCGCAGTTTTCTCAGCTTCTATAAGAGAAATTGATTTCAAAATTGGTATGCAGCCTATATATGACTGGAGTCTTGTCTTATGTGCACTTCCTGTTTAACGAAATGTGAACTTTGTTACAAAATGTAGTGAAATATGTATTTTTCGTCACAGTTTTCTCAGCTTCTGTAAAAGGCATTGGTTCTAAAATTTGTATGTAGCTTGTAAGGAACATCTTATTTTGAGTCATGTCAGATGTGTACTTCATGTTTAAAGAAATGTGAACTTTGTTACAAAATGTAGTGAAACATGAATTTTTCAAGTTTTCTCAGCTTCTATAAGAGGGTTGATTTTAAAATTGGTATGCAGCCTCTATATGATAATTTGTAGGGAATCTTGTTTAACGAAATGTGGACTAAGTTACTAAATATAGCTAAACATGACGTTTTTTTGGTCACAGTTACTCAGCTTCTATAAGAGGTATGATTTCAAAATTGGTATGCAGCCTCAATATGATTAGATGGTTACTACATTCTGTTTATTCTTGAAGATTATGTCATGGTGTCCATACTTGCATTGTGTCCACACACTTAAATTTGCACTTGCCATATCGATTCAGGGTTCAGTGAGTGGGGGTATCACTGGTTGCCATTCGGCGACAGCTCTTGTTAAGTCTGAAGCTAAAAAATGATATGGTTTTATAAAACTTCAAGAAATCACTGTATCTGGCAAATTACTGTATCAACACATTTGTGTGTCAAACAGAATTTACTTACCTCAATTTTACTTTTGCAACTCTAGTATGATACCTACATCAGTGTTTGTCAACATTTTGCTTTTCATTCATCAACAAAGTACCAGTTGAACTGAACTTTAAAACACAATTTATGTTGTTAAGACTAGAATTACCAATGGGTATTGTGGTTGTACCTGAATGTTTCTACATTTTTACAATGAAATTGTAAAAAAATTTATTTAACTTGTAGGTTAAGTTTGGATACCATGAAACTATAACTAGATTTTATATTTCTGTTGTTGCTGATGCTATAAATAAATCACAAAATGAAGTGAAATTTGAAGAATTTATATCAAAGAACTCATTCCTGTTTGATAAGAACACAATATCCAGATATTACAGCAGAGATAGACTGTATTGTGATGAAGCAAGAAATAGGTAGGTATTGTAATAAGCCAATCATATTCTGTTTTATTATACCCCCTGCAACCAAAGTTTGGGGGATATATAGGAATCACTCTGTCTGTCCAACTGTCTGTCCTTCCATGTACCTTGCCAGTGCATGCTCTCCTAAACAATTGCTAGGATTTTGATGAAATGTTTCACAGTTGTAGTACATCACCTGAACATGTGCATGAAGTAATATGGTTGCTGCCTGAAATTTGAAAGGGGAGATAATTTGTCTTTTAATATTTTATGGAAAAAATGAGGACAAACCTAGTCAGCGCATGCCCTCTTACACTTGTATTTTGATGAAATGGTACACAATTGTAGTACACCATATAAAGATGTGCATGAAGTAAAATGGTTGCTTCCTTAAATTTAAAAGGGGAGATAATTTGTCTTTGAATACCGTAAAAAGCCTTGTATTATCCGCATTTGTGTATAAACTGTAGGCCCTTTTTTGACCTTAAAATCCAGGGAAAAAACTTTTAGTACTCTGGGACCTTAATTAACAAAGTCAGCATGGAGATCGGTATGGTCGTAGTTATTTTGTACCTGTAAATCGGCATTTTCATGGTTTATCAACTGCACGAGTCTTTATTTACTATATCTGAAGCCTTTTCTGATAGTATTTAACGATAAAAAGGCTCAAACACGACAAAACTTGAAGAAAAATAACATAGTTTCATCAATCAGGAAGTTCAAGTATGATGGAAAAATCGGAATGGGTTTGGTGCGGACCGCCATATCCGTGTTTATTATACATTTGAAATTGATGTTTCTAAGTCTGTCATTCCCTATAAACTGTTTTGAAATGTTATAATAAGCCACTTAATCCTATAATTTTGCATCTTTGGTACTTTAAATGTTGTCAGAGGCAATATGATATAAATAGCTCATTGTCACAAAATCAACACTTTACCGATCACGCGGTTTGTTGACAGTAATGGCGGCTAATAAAAAAATTCGTGTTCTGACATCAAAAAAGCATTTTTTGGAGGAAAGACCCATTATTTATAACTGTAAGGCACTTTGCAATTCAAACCAACATATTTAATTAGATCCACAATGTTAAGTGCAGTCTGTTTGGTTGGAACAGGGACTAACAACCGATCTTTTGGGAACTTGGCTAAACCCTCAAGTCGTGCTATATAGTTGTAAAATCCGCATCCCCAAACCCCTTAACCCTTTTAATGGTAAAAATGTGCGGATGATACATGCCTTTTTACGGTAATATTTTTTGGATGAAGGGGGAATAACAATGTCAGCGCATGTCCTCTTAAATAGGTGCTTGAATTTTGATGAAATGTTACACAGTTGTAGTATACCAACTGGAGATGTGCATAAAATAATATGGTTGCTGTCCTTAATTTTGAAGGGGAGATAATTTGTCTTTGAATATTTTCTGGAAAAAAGGGGACATATATCATTGTGTCCACACTAAATTTGCCATATTAATTGAGGGTTCAATGAGCAGGGGGTGTAACTGGCTGCCATTTGGAGACAGCTCTAGTTTGGAACAGTTTGGTGCTAATTATTGCACACTGTGTTGAGCTGGAATGATTACTTGAATGATATATATATCTATGAAAAGCCTGAGTTTTAATCTCAGAAGTAAGCATCAAAATACACCCTTTTTATGATTTTATGTAAGACAATTGAAAAAGAAGTAATTTAAACCAAAAAAAAATTATAGGTTACTGATGTAATTTTTGAGATACAAGTGTTTAAAAAAATATGGTGGGAAACTGAACTCCTACATTTTTTATAGTTTTCACATGAGTAATGTGTATCGAATAATGAATGTGACAAATAACACAAAGTGAATAAAATTATGTTAGAATGCACCAAAAGAAATGAAATTAAGGGAAAAAACTATGGGGTCCCTGGGTAAAAAATTATTAAGCTTTTAAATGGATAAAACTAGAGAAGTCCGAAAATCTGATAGAAATACATAAACATGACCAGCAAACATCCTTAAAATACATTTATCATGATGTGAACAACAATGAAATATTGAATGGAATTTGAGACTTTGAGGTTATTTTTCACTGACTTTATGTTTTGACAACTTCGATACTTTTATGTGTGAAGTCCATAGGTATAGTAGAAATATAGATTCACTATAATTCTTGCATACAAGCTCAACTCATACAAACCCTATTTGCAAAGTTTTATGTATCAACTGTGATTGAATAATATGTAATTTTTTGCCAATATGGATTAGAAAGTATTGAAAGAACTACTAATCTTGAGATTTAGTACTTTACCAAAAATAATTAATGGATATCCAAAAACATTTGTTGTAGAAACAATACATTGACACATTTTAATATTCATGATTGATTTTGTTTCATATCATAGTATCACTAAGAATGAAATTCTGATTTGTATTCTTTTTTTCTTTCAGCTTTGTCCATCCTGATATATGTCCGCTTCCTAATTAGCAACCGGTGAGAATTCTAAGAATTATTGATGACGAGATAATAAGATTTTAATTTTGCATTTTATTGTCTTTATGGCATTTAATTATTTTATACTTATGAGATTTTAGTTTTTATTTAAACATAATTGTGAATGAGTACTGGTAAACAATTGAATTACTATGTGTTTATGGCAGTTTCTTTGTACCTACAATTAATAACTTACAATAGATACACTTACTTAACATACAGTCATTTTTATGCCCCCAGATCGAGGATCGGGGGCATATTGTTTTTGTCCTGTCTGTCTGTCTGTGCATCCCAAACTTTAACCTTGACTATAACTTTTGAACTACATAAGGTAGACTTTTGATACTTGGCAAGTGTATAGGTCTAGTCAAGAGGAATATAAATATGCAAAAAAAAAAAATTAGGTCAGAGGTCAAAGGTGAAGGTGATAGGGGTCCAAAAGGGGTAAAATTCGGAATCTGGGGGCATATGTAGTGTTTCACAAACACATCTTGTTCTCAGATTACAATAGTTAAATACATTAGTGCAAGTCCATGAATCATATATTCTTTGCAAAAATATGCACATGAACATAAAAAATTCAGATAGATATTAAGCAATGTGCCAACTATTGTAAAAATAGTAAATGCACATATATTACATGATACCCAAAATTAATCTTATCTTGTTTTTTGCAGTTAACAACTAACATACCAGTTTGAGGACGGTATGGTATTTTGTAAAAAAAAAATCAATTTGAAACCCCAGAGTTCACAAAATTTCAAAGTTTCAAGAAAAACAAGTCCAAAATAACTTGGACCTCTGGACCCCATATCGAACTTTGTGTGTGTTCCCAACCAAACTTTCAGGATATGTTGTTCACCTTATCTTAAAAAATTGATTTTACAGGTTTTAAATGTTCACTGAGGGTAATACATAGCTCATTTAATAATCTGGTTTGTTAATCTGCAACTCCCTCAAAACTGTTAGTCAGATCTCAAAAAACTCTTTGGATATGTTGTTAATCTGATTTTTTTTTGTATTGGGACTATCAAGTTAATTTGTAGATTCTCATCTACCTGTAACAAAGAATCTGGGGTGGGTGGGAGGGTTTTATATTTTTTACTGATTCTCACTAAAATTGATAGGAATTTAAGGAAATTTTTAAAATAATTAAAAATTTAAGAAAAAATTGAGCTTAGAAAAAATGGGATGGGGGTGGGGGTTAGAGACTATTAATTAATTTGATGTGGCCTATTAGAGGTTCACCAATTCCAAAATAGCTCAATTGTTAATTTTGTTTGTTGATCCACAATTTCTTCCAATCTGTGTGTTAAATTCCTACAGAATTAAGGACATTTAAATTGAATTGTACAGTTTATACTTGAAATTTTGATTTCAGTGATTATAGAGGTTCACTCAGTAAAATTCTCATTTGACAATCTACAATTCCATCATAATTTGAAAATCCCACTAAACAGGATACAAACATTGTTTTTCATGTGTTCAATTTGTGTACTTTATATTAACACCTGTAAGAGGTCCACTAAGCCTAAAATAGTTCATATTAAGACATTAAAACAAAATATAGAGCTTTTAAACAGAAAAGTGCTAGGCAATGAGATAAACAGTTTCCTATTTTATATGAAAAGTGGAAATTTAAATTCCGGTTGTTTAATCAAGATTTTGATGCATTTATGAATTGCTTCTTTTGAATATTGCATTTATATCTGCATCTTTTGGATTTTTAAAAGATCTTGTTGCATTTATAACTTTGTTTTTTTTTTATTCAAGATTTTTTTGCATTTATATCTGCGTCTGCTGGATTTCATTCACAATTTTGTTGCATTTACATCTGTGTCTGGATTTCATTCAAGATTTTGTTGCATTATTTCCTGCACTGTTCTGATTTTATTCAAGATATATCCCCTGCTTCCTTTGGTTTTACAAGTTCACTGGAGGGTTTCATGTGCTTAGATCAAGTAATATTAATGTTATTGTCAACATATGATTACTATAGTTTTTTATGTTCAGACCAAGAGATATCTGCACAAGGTCAATTTTTTTTATGTCACATTGCCATGATATGCATATTTTTGAATTGATGAAAAGTCTAATATCCACATAGGTAACCTTATGATTAAAATGTTTACCCATCAACAACTTTTGGACAAGTGTTCTAATTGTATAATTTATGCAAAAATGGCAACGCTGTGTAAGTTTTAGTTAATATTCATGGTTTTTGGCTTATATGAGATACATGTAGCATAGGTATTCAGAAAATGTTGTTCTTTTCTTTGTTTTATTTATAGAAAAAATCTTAAGGAAACAGAATAAATATCTTGTTTGATGTAATTTAATTTCACTGACTGAACATGAATTACAGTAGAACTTCGATGACTAGAACTGCAGTAACACTCGAACACCATGGATTCCTCGAACCCGTTTTTTTGTCCCTTGGTTCAATATAGTTTTACATAAATATCTCGAACACCCCTTTGGCTCAAACTGTTTTCATCGGTTCCTTAGGTGTCCGAACCATCGAAGTTGACTAAATTTTTTTATATTTTATTTGAAAGAATGTAAAGTTAGGCTATTATGCTTGTAACTATAAGATCAGATAGTAGAGTGTTTGAATTTGTTGTTCTTTTAGTGCAATTTATTACTGATAGAAAATATTGTAAATTCTCTTTTTAATTAGCATATGAGCAAACTCATTAATGTACATCTTAAAATTTTATTAGAAACATGAAATATTATTGTTATCAAGATGGTCATTTCAACCTACCTTCTAATAAACATGTCAGTCGCAATAGCTAGGTGATATTATTTGGTTTTCAAGATTTACATGTAAATTCAGTTATCGACCAAAGCTAGAATTAATAGAAAATAGTGTTTTTTCATGTTTACTAAATAAAAGTCATCAGGATATGTAACTTTTATGATAGCTGATGCACTGCAACTTCTCTTTCTAAATTCAACACATCTATGTTAAATGACTGAAAGGCACAATCTAGCATGTCAACTAAAAGATGGGGTCTATCTTTCAAGGGTTTGTAAATTCACACATCAGGCTTGGGTATTTTTTCTCTTTCACTTAAAGAAAATTGAGAAGTGAAGCATCATATCTACTTTTAGCCCTATTTTCACCAAACATCCCAAAAAGGAAATTTCACAGATTGTGCTAATTCAACTCCCTCTCAAAAATCTGTGAGAAAATATACAATAAAAAGGAGGCTTTCTGACAACATTTTTACTAATAATTATAAGTAGACCATGTGCACATGCAGACTGATTGTACTGTATATGGTTTATGGTAATACGGGACTTCTGAGTCCTGTTTAAACGGTAATACATTTCTGATACTATACGAAAAAAATCAATACAAGGGAATCACTTATTAATTAGCACTGTTGAGCTAAGATTGGTTTATATTCAATCTGTTGTAGCGCTTCAGGTTAATTGTTGTTGTCAATTAAAATTTAGTTTAAGACTTGTCATATAGGAACAATTATCAGTGTATACTTTAATTTCATAAATATTTTGTTTTTTATGTGGTATATATTTATTTCCATAGATCAAGAATCCAGTCATTCCATCTCAATGGTATTTCAGGAGATCGTTTCCGCCTTCAATTACACTAGAGTTCCTATCTCGAAAGTCCCGTATTGTTGCATCTTTCATGTTTTTATGGAAATCCGTTAAAAAAAGATGGTTGAATACTTGTATAGCACCAAGCCTCCAAAAAAGGGGCCAAGAAAAAAAAGGGAGGGAGTTCAATGCTAATTTTTTTTTACCATTTTGTCATTATTGTCAAACTTTAATATGACAATTGAAGAAAAGTTAATAAAAGGGGTTTTAGACCTAGAACTCACCCAGTGGATTTGCCAAAGATTTCTGTAATTACAGTTGGACATTAGGTCTTCAGAATCATATTTCCACTATTCCATATGCAATTAGTGGAAATTTTTATCCTTGTATTATGGAAATCCTAAACCAAGGCAAATGCAATATGTACACTGTATATAATGTTAATATAAAGGGATTCATTAAAAAATATGTTGCTTACTTCTGTGCAGCCAAAGTAGCTAAGTCCTAGGCCAATATTATTATATTCTATTATGCAATGTGTAAAATGAATTAAAATTGATTAAAATTGTCTTGAAAGAATGTGTAATAATGACAAAATACTCATTCTAGTTGCAAGATACATATAAATGTATTGTTGAAATTCTACAAATGATATAAAGCCAGTCCCATGTGCCATTACTTGTACTAGAGAAGTTTGAGTGGAAATTGTTGTTATTGTGTATCAGAGCCCTGTATAGTGTAGATGATAAAATGTTCCATACATGTCTTGTTATAACAGTTATTTATTAATACCAAAGTTAATATGAAGCATCGTAAAATACACTGCATAATTAATGGTTACTGAGCAAAATAGCCTATGTTTATTTATAAGTTGTCCCTGTATGTATTTTGTTGTTTTGATAGGAGAGTTTTTACAAATAAACCTGATATAAATTATTTGTTTAGGTTATAATAATTGAAGACTGAAGACTAAAGATGGTTTTAATGCCTTCTGTTTTTTTCAACGACTCATTCTTTTTGCCACAAATCTACAAAAAATACAAAAATACAGATGTACAGTGTGTGGCCATAATACAGTATGCGCCGGAAATTTTCCCTGTGCATTTCATGCAAAAACAGCGAAAAATTCTCAAGACTCTATTTCCAGTCCATTTTTTATGATTTGTGCACGGTTTAAAAGAGAGTGACAATCAGCTTCTTCCTGTAATTTTGAAATAATTTTGTACCAAGTATTTTGATTTTTGTCAAAGTTTACACACAGGCCGAAAATTTTGGCGATATATTTTACCAAAGATAAATAGCAAATTTTGATTTGAAATTTTTGCATTTGTGTTTATATTGATAATTTTTTGAACATCGGTCTTTTTTATATGAAAGGTGCGGAGAAATGTTCAACTGCGTACTGTATTATGGCCATGCACTGTAAGCTATTTCAGCAATTTATGTCTTTAATCTGTTCATATAAAATCTCTTAAGCATAAATAGTATCAAGAGTGAATGAGAGAAGGAGACTTAAAGTGTCACTAATAGCTTATTAGAGAAATCTCTACATTAACTTGCCTTGTTTGATCCTGTGATTAAGGTGAATCCTAACTTTTAATTTAAAAGAACTTGACCTCTCATATATAATACTGTAAACCGGGAAATTTTCACGCCGTCTTTATTTCGCGGTGAATTGACAGGATTTTAGTTCGCGCAATTTGAATTCGCGCTGCCAAATTGTTGACCATTGACTTCAATAATAGATAAGTATATTCACGCCGTTTTATTTTCAAGCTTCCATTCCATATGCGAAAATCGTGAAAATAAAACTGTCGTGAAAATTTTTCGGTTTACAGTACTTGAATTTGGTAACACAAATCCTAATAAACTCATGTATTACATAAGGTACCATATAAGTTGTTCTTTTCTCAGGTTCTCAAATTTTAGCTCAAATGGCCAAAGGCTTAGGGAGCTTTTTCATCATTTTGTGTCTGTCATCGGTCTGTCCGATGGTTTACTTTGATTCAAAGATTTTCTCCTTTGAAAATATGGGGCCAATACTAACAAAACTAGGCCTGAATCATCACAAGGGTATGTACATTTTTAAGTCGGTAGACCAAACATAATGGCTGCTGTTACTAAAAACAGAACATAGGGTTAAAGTGATGTTTTTTTGCAAATAACTCAAAAACCTGTTACAGATATCAAAAATCTCACACTGTCTGCAATTTCAAAGAATATCAGATTACCTGTCTTGGAGTTAATGGCCCTTTTCCCTAATTTTTATACCCCGCCTCATATAGTAGCAGGGTATTATGTGATACCCTCAGTTGTGTGTCTGTCTGTCGGTCCGTCCATCTGTCCAGCCCCAGAAGGTTTCCAACTGATAACTGGTGAAATAACATACTGTCTTCAAACTTGGTATGTATGCTGTTTTCCACAAAACTCGGGCCAAGTTTGATTTCAGGTTCAGATGTCCAAGGAGTCCTAGAGTTATACCCCTTGAAACTTTGAATTTTTTATAATTTTGGGGTTCTCGACTGGTAACTTTTGAACTCTTCAAACTTGATATGCAATAGTTTTCCACAAAACATAGGTCAAGACCTATTTTGGGTTCAGAGATCTCAGGAGTTCCAAAGTTATGGCCCTTGAAACTTTGAAATTTTGTGAATTTTAGGGTTTGGGACTGATAACTAATGAACAAAATAACATATTGTCTTCAAATTTGGTAGGAAAATTGTTTACCACAAAACACAGGCCAAGTTCTATTTTGGGCTTCAGAGGTCCAGGAGATCTTGGAACTTTGAAATTTTATGAATTTTGGGGTTTCCAACTGATAACATGTGAATGAATTAACATACTGTCTTCAAAATTGGTATCACAAAACACAAGTCAAGTTTGATTTTGGCTTCAGAGGTCTAACATGTACTGCAGTTATGCCCTTGAAAAGTTGAAATTTGGTGAAACTTGGTGGGGTATCATGTAATGCACCATTACTATTTTTTTAAATTATTATTGGTTACATTGAAAATGATAGCAGATAGAGGTTAAGTTTAAATTACAAAATTTGTCAGCATAGATTTACATGACCTGAAAATTTGAAGAAAATCTGACTACCCATATAAAAGTTATTGCCCCTTTTTGTCCCCCACCGCACCGCGACGGTGGGACATAGTAATGGTCTGCGTCCGTGTGTCCGTCCGTCCGTGTGTCCGTCCGTCCGTCCGTCCGTCTGTCCGTCACACTTTCT
>MJUU01051570.1:298113-321774 GCA_002080025.1 Modiolus philippinarum | reverse complement strand
AAAGATTGCTCATTTTGTTCTGATCCAATGAAAAACATGGCCGCCAGCACAGAACAAAGTTTATTTTGGCCCTATGGGAAATTCACATAAAAAATCAGCATTTTGTCAGGTGAGCGATACAGGCTCAGTGTCTGAGCCTCTCATGAGTTTGGAAATAGTATTGATTTCGTTCAGAATCTATATATAGGCAAATATGGACAAAAAACGACAAAAAAATCAACTGGAAATCTTCTTTTTCTGGAGCTACATTTTTATGGTTTTGAACGACATTTATATGGATGAAAGCATTCACAAGGTCACAAATACTTTAGATGTTAAAATTGTGGGCCCATCTGTCTCTTGGGCATAACTATAGAATGTCATCACGATTTGAACGACGAAACATTAGAGGTAAATAAGACTTTCGGATCAGTAGGTCAACGGTCAAGCTCACACATACTAACCGTAATAAATGTGTACCAATAACTTCAGAATGTCCTCATGCCTTTAAAGATTTGAATGAAACGTTCATAGATGAAAGCATCAGACGTAAGGCAGTAACCTATTGATTTAAGGTCAGTAGATCTAAAGTCAAAGTCACATGTATTTGCAGAAATTGAAAATTTGGTTTTATAAGATGGTTTCTTCTGCATAACTTCAGAACGTCTTCATGGATTTGAATAAAACTCACACAGATGAAAGCATCAGCGGTAAAAGGAAATTAGAAATTCAGATTTGTTACCCATTGTAACAAACTCTACATCGTTTAGGAGCTACGGGAGTATTCCAAAATTCTGACAAGTGGGTCCCTTATATGTAATTTAGAATTTATTTTTGATCAGGGACTATACATTACATGTAATGTCATAGTCCCTGTTTTAATGTTAATCTTTGAAATAAAAACGTAACAAGGTAAGTCATTTTTTAAGATATCCGTGACTACGAAAATTTTAAATGTTGTAAAATGTTAAAGAAATAAGTTTATTGAACCCAACTTTTCTTTCTTTTTTTTCAGAAAGTTTGAAACAAAAGTGCATTCTTTTATGACTTATTGCAAATGTCTCAAAATTCTATACCGCCGTACTACCTAAAGGGGATACGATACAGTACCAAGGGCAGATAATAACGTCGCCGAATGTGGCATGTTGTTTTCGCGACGTCAAGAATTAGAGCACGACGTCATAAATACCAGACCATGCGAATTGCGGACAGAAGCATGTACAATAAATCTATGATAAAATCGGTGTGGTTGTGAATCAAGTTTCTTATAACGCAATTGGGGACGTCATGTAGCTTCAGATCTGACATACTTTTCAAACTGAAACTTGATATCAAAGATTTCCTAAGGGCATCGTTTGCAGTAGAATCATTTTTTCCCAACAACAATTTGATTTCGTTAAAAAAAGATTTACACTTGTTACAAGTAAACAAACGCACAGTAGAAATTTATCAAGTTTGCTGTAATTTTTACTTAACATTATTACTGGAATACAAGTCCATGAAAATACTAAGAAATTTCAAGAGTCATTAAAATCTACTGTCTTTTCCAGTCACTCATTGAATCCGCTTCCCGTGGAATTTATTTAACCTATGTACATTTTTCTCCCGTGAAAATGCCGTTAATTAGTTTCTGAAAATTGTCCTTGTTTATTTATGGAAAAAGTCAAAAGTCATATATGAGTAGCATATAACATACGTTAATTCATCAAAAACAGAAAACAAAACAAAGCAAACAAAAAACAAACAAATAAACAAATAAAATGAAACAAAAACAAAAAATCGAGGCAACTTCACAAAGACAAAACAAATAAACAACTGAATGTAAGAATGATTTAGAACACCGTAAATTAAAAACTTGAGATCTGACGTAATTTTTAGCGCATGGACTTACAAATATCGAGGTTGTTAGTTCATGCGACAGCTGAAAATTATGTGACTTTTCTATATTTTAGCTGGTAAAAATGAAGGGATGACCGCGAGGGAGTCAGGTGGCGCATTATCATGGCCATTTTCAGAGCACTTTCACGGCATTTTACGATATGAATTTCTACGGGGTGCTGCGAAAACTCAATTAAAAACTCCGCGAAAATGCCTTTTTCATATCGCAATGTTTTTACCATACAAATTATGTACTTAATATTATTATACACTATTATGCTTCCTGTAAGAAACTGCATTAATAGTGTCTAATATACTATTTTGGCATAGTTTACCTGCAGCCATGTACTATGCCTGTCACGTGACTTGGTAGGCGGAGCTACAGTATTGTCAATCAAATAGTGATGAAATCTTGCTTGTAGGGATCTACTGTCATAGAAACAACCTTAATTTGGTAATATTTCTAATAAAATAAAGTGTTTACCCCATTCATTTTACTTATCTCTTCATTTTATATCATGAAATAGAGGAATTTTTGAGATCCGCCATAAAAAGTTATTTTTCAAATTTCCATGACATTATGCAACTATTTGAAATATAGGAATTTAAACTGATAGTAACCAAATGAAAAGAACATTTATTTATTAACTTGGAAATTGTAATTAAAAGATGAAAATTAATGACACAGTCAGCATAATAATGATAATAACATTGTGTTTAGCAATGACTATGCCAAAATAGTGGTCAGGGTTGAGACCATAGTGCACGACCCGAAGGGCATAGTCATTGCTAAACACAATGTTATTATCATAATATATTATTGCAAGAGTATGTTATTGGAGAGGCACTATAATCACACTACACATGCATGATAATTATCCTATGAAACGCATTTAACTTTAATGAGGGTCGGTACATCTTTTTGGGGATAACAGGAAAGGTCATTTATTTCACCGAGAATTCGGGAAAAACACTTATCAGGAACGGGATTCGGTCAATTTCATTTTTCGGGATGACTGAGGGAATTGTATATTTTTTCTCGGAAAATCTTGATAACAACCCATCCTACCCACCCCTTAAATTGAACCAACACCACATACAATAAATTCTGATTTTTTTCCGTCAAACCGGGGACTCAATCAACGTATTGTCATTTTTTGCAGTTAACACAGTCACTAGAAGGGTCTAGTATGTGTTTGACTGATCTTTGTGAATGTCTTTAGACGGCAGTAATCATTAATCACATGATAAATTCCCTGTTCTGTTTGGTGTTTAACTGTTCAATGGTATTCAACTCTGTTCTATTTTTCGCAACCGTAACATGCGGGAAAACACAGATTGACGACGTTCAAGTTTCCGAGCGAAATATAATGTAACGTCATTTCGCGCCAAAACCGGCAATACTCATTTGCAGCGATAAAAAATTACAGTTTTCTCTCTGTAGCTTTAAAATAAGCACATATGGACCCCCATTTTTCAAAGCGAATTTCAACTGAGTGATGTTTCACGGATATCTCGTCGAATTTTGAAGAAAAAATTAGTTCACATTTTTTTTCTATGTGAAATTTTACCTACGAGAAATGGACGTTTATTCTATAAGCATTTACAATACAATACAATACAATACAATATCTTTTATTTCCAAAGAATGGGCCCACATGGGGCATGACAAATACATTTATACAACATAAACTGACTGACAACATACAAGATTGAAAACTATAGTATAGATGCATAAGCATTTACATAAATGTCCGATTCGAACCACAAATAATGAAATTTTGTTTTAAAATTTTTACTTACCTTATCTCACGAAACTGACGCGAAAAACCGGAAGCAATTAGCTTAATTAGTTTCTGGGACTAATATAACATTAGTCCCAGATTAGTTTTAAAGTTATGAAATTTTAAAAATTACTGTAAAAATTCAATTTTTACAAAAATTTTGGAAAATGGGCAATTTTGAATCGCAATTATCCCGAAAACGAAATCATGAAGGTATACTTTTCTTTGCAGATTTGGAAAGAGCATGTTCAAATTAACTTTAACTCAAACTTTCACGAAAAAATCAGTTCAGGATCTCTACTGTATCGTATCCGTAGTACGATATCCCCTTAAAACTTGAATTGACGATAGGATAAAAAATATATCATAGAGCCTCACCCCGTCACGCCTTCGTAGAGTTCCCTCATTTTGTTGAAAATTTTTAAACTTCAGTTTCGTACTAAATTTGGCTAAAAATGGCCAATCTTATGGCAAATAATACCAAGAACATCCTCCCCTTTACCGGGTGGAATGCATTGATATATAGTTACTGGGAGTTGTTTCACCTTTCTATGTTTTCTAGTAAAAATGACAAAAATGGCCGAAATTTATATCAGTTTAAAATTTTTGTTCTACATCCGTTTTAATCCTTGATAGGAGTTATATCTTTTCGATTTTCATGGTTGACAAATGTTTAAATTTATGATAACCGATGACAGTTATTTCCACAGTTCAATTTTGATTTACCTGTTCAAATTTACCTGACGGCTGTTCTACAACAATTACTCACTCCCACTGGCATTTTTTAAACGGTCAATGAAAATTTTCTTTAAAAAGACCTTACAATCTACTTGTCATTAAAAACACAGTCATTAAATATTAGGATTCTAAAATTTAGATAATATTGAAAGAAAGGGATTGTGATTATAACTTTAAATACCAGAATACATCAGAAGTTACGTTGTGTTACATGACAAAGGGAAATCCCCAAGTTTAATTGATTGTTGAACATGGCGGCTTCAGTTCAAACGTGTTTTGAATACACAAACAAGGTAGATGGATAAAAGTTTGGAAGCATGTAGAATAAACGTGGATTATATACGAAAAAGTTATGCCATTAGCAGAAAGGGTGATTGAACCCAATAATTTGGGAGCTCATCCCCTGAATCTGCGGGAAAGTGAAAATGGAACGGCACATCATGCAGTAGCGACAAATTGTTTAGTGGGCACTTTATATCAACTTGCTAGTTTAGTGAGACAAGCGGATGATATATTTTGTGACATCTCTGATGAATGCAGAAAAGTATTAGAAAGAACACAGAATATTAATAAGAAAATAGTACATATAAACCACCATGTTCAAACTTTGGATGCTAAAAATGTCAAAATTCGTAAGTATAGACTTTAGTAATTTTTGTGATTTATTTTCAGGTTTTCTCTTTCTTGTAATTACTTTTAAGGTATTATATCAAGTTAAATATATTATCAAAGGCCGGGTATATGTGTCTGAACAGAAAAGATTTTTACAAAGCAGAAAATGATAAAAAAACGAAGGAAAAAAAATAAAATTTAAAAAATATATTTTATCTTTTAAATGTTTTGAACTGAGTATGAATTAAGAATTGACATGAGACCCAAGAAAACGGGAAAATGATATGTGTACACTGATTTAAAAAAAAATGGATTTTTAATAATAACTTTATTTCAATAATTTTACTATCTTCAATGTTAAAAATATATTTTTACTTTTAATATATTTTTATATATTAAGCAATATATTGATTAAAAAATGGCAAAAAAATGTTCAACAAGGAAAGGTATCTGTAAAATTCCAAACATAAGTGGTTAAAACAACTTCCTAGTATGATAAGATTAAAATTACCATTAAAATTTCTGTCAAATAACCATTAAAATAATTGTTGTTTTCATTAATATATATTTTTAATCATAAATCACTAGTGTTGATACATGTACCTTCAGGGGGGAGATTTTGTGGACTGACACACTCAATATATATCAATTATCTTAGTCCTCCTTGTCACACCCAGTCTATTGTCACTTTAATAATGATGTACTTAACACAAGAAATCTACCTAAATAACCTAAAGCACAGAAAGGCTGTCTTTTATATTTGAGCTTGTAAATCAAGTTTATTCAAATCTGGTATCTTTTGAAAATAATAAGTATGTTTATGTAAATATCTTCATGCTTTAATCAGACAAATTAAGCTATACTTCCATCAACTGGCAAAAACTTTTTCACTTATTTGTCTTTTTGTCTTTGAGTGTTATACATTATACATGTATGTGTACTTTTTCTAGTTCTACTGGCTGAGTACCCATTCTCGCCAGGTACCCAATCTTGAAATGCACAACCTTTCCTCCAACTGAAAAGTGTCAGCTGAAATTTTATTTAATGTTTGAAATAAACAAGTATTTGACTTTACAGGAAGCCAAAACATTCACAGAAAAATCTAACAACTTTTTGTAGAAATGGCAAGCGATGAGGTTGGGTACCTGGCGAGAATGGGTTCTCAGCCAGTATCTGTTCAAAGTTTACTTATTTATGGTCAGTATTCCAATTTCCAACCCAGGGTTCTGATGCAGTCTCTCTGGACAATAAGTTTACATGTACATTGAAAACAATCATTTTCTGTAGATTTCTGACAAAAAAAGGCAAAGTTCTTTGAAATTCCTTCAGAGCAATATTTTATGAAGGAATTCTGATCTGTCACTCTGATCACTCAATCTAGTGATGGTCACTGTTACATGTACAGTACAGTGATGGTCGTTATGTCCTTGGATGTGACACTGACTTTATTAGATGTCAAAACTCCACAAAATTGGCATAAAATAATAACAGATGCATCATGACAATACAAGTAGGGAATTCATTAATATTTCATGTTAAAGTTTATATGGATATTTGTTCAGGAATATAAAACATTTATGGGGACAAATTTGACACTATACTGATGATTATTGCACAACATTTTTTCAAGCCATTCCTTACTAATCACAATTCTCATAGAAGTAGAAAATTAAAGAATAATAGCCTTAAGTTAGATGATGACTTTAAATGATAGGGTAATGATTTACACCTGAATGTCTTTGATCTTTTTCTAACTGCATGATATACCTGTCTTTAAGGTAAAGAATCTCATATTTCCCATCCATAGATCAACCATGATATCCATATACAATCCAGTCATTTAAAACAAGAGATATACACAAACAATGAATAACCTTTGTAAAATTAAAGTAAATATGACAATTGTTTGGTGAAGTATTTTCTAGTGGTATATACTATAGGTCTATTGAATAATACACATGTTTGTTTAGTTGTTTGTTCTACATATTTACTATGTAGTGATCTCTTTTCATTCTGATTCAACACTAGTAGTTTTCAGGATTTTGCTTTGATGCCAACTTTGGCATAAAAATAAAATGAAATGGCTGTATTTCCTAATAAATTTCTTGACACAGTATAAGACAAGTAAGCAAATGTACATGTATCATGTGTATTGTATGGGCTGTCATCATTTGAGGTCGCCTATCTCCTCATTTCCTTCTGCACCAATTTTTTTCAGCCCTGAAAATCTTTATTTTAATTTTTTGCTTATTTTGGTAAGTTTTTTTTTTAAATTTGCAGCATTGTTAGAATATAAAATTAGCAAATTTTTCAAAAAGTTGGATGGGAATGAAAAAAAAAGTAAAAGCTTCATAGCTAATCTTCAATGTAGCTTGCAGCTGAAATATATATTTAAATTTGAAATTTAATGTCTGATTTCAACTATTTATGTAAGAAATAAGCTGAATTCAGTAAGATGTGCTTTGCAATACTTATTTTTCTTCTAAAGTTGAAAATTGATTAATTTGCTTTCTACTTTGTATTTACCTTCAATGCATGCAATAGCTATTCTCCAATTAATAATTTCTACTGATGTAATTAAACACTCATTTAAAGTGAATGTTTCCCATTTAAAGGCTGTTAGGCAGAACTTAACTGGATCAATATGATGCATTGAATCTCTTTCACTGCAACCTCAAGAGTTATTTCCCCTGATCATGTTAACTCATTCATTTTCCTTGTTGGATAGGTACTAGGTTTGTTGGTCTATCAATGCATTACAAGTGCTATCATCCATTTTTGTAAAGCTTTTAAATTAAATAAATATCTTTTGAAGATAATTGAGTAAGTTGGACATTTATGTCAACAACGACAGTAGAATACCGAAGGAACAAGGGAATCGAAGACTACAAAAATCGAAATCCGAAGACATGGCAAAAACGGTAACAGAGAAAAACAAAGACAAAACAAGGATGTGAGACAGCTACCATGCACGGAAATAAAAAGACGACATTAAAAACTTTGGCACTCATAGTGTGAACACCCATGAAAACTGGGAGTGACATCAGGTGCTCCGGAAGGGGAAGCATGTCCTGCTCTGCTAGCGGCACCCGTCAAACTATCAGTGAGTCAATAAAGGGTTGAGTCAAAACTGGTTATCTAAAATCCGTGAAGACCTGAAATCTAGCTGAAAATGTCCGTTTTCATTTGGGACACAGACACGTCATATCTGTCAATGATATCTTGGTGACGGCCAAAAAATTTCTGAAGGGATGAAAGCAACAAAGGCTGAACAAATCCCTGACTTAGCAACTTTTGGGACAGTTAGTTCCCATGGGAATCCTGATTGTCTGTTGAAAAACGTGACCTCCGAATTCAACATAAATATTATCTATTAGAAATTCCAACATCTTGATTACGTCATTCTCCGTGTATTTCTTGTTTGACTCAGTGTGGTTATTTACAAAATATGTTTTGTCTTTCCCTACTACTAAGAAGTGTATCTGCGTTCTCCGTTTTTATTGCAGAAACATTGATGTATCAAATCAGAAATAATTGTTTTCAATTTAATGTGTGGCAGGGTAGTATAAAGAGTAGAAAAATCAAAGGTTTGTATGCTGTGGCAATGGGTAAGACTGCTAGAGGATAGCTGTTCAAGAAGATCTTTAGAATTTTTTAGAACCCACATCTGACTGACGCCGCTCGTGGAGTAGACTTTATCACAGTAACTTTTCAGGCCATCTCTGACTGCGGTCAAGAAAGTAGTAAGGAGCTTAGAAAGGGGCTTGGTAGTGCATCTGGAAGACCCTGCAATGAATCTCTGTTTGTATGGGTTCTTGTGAAGTTTAGGGACCCAGTAGATGTAGGGGAGCTGATTTTTTTCATCACCCGCTTTGATGTCAAAGGATGTTAAAACTGAGTTGTGATTTTCAATAATCTGCTCCCTTGATAGTGTAGTTGGAGTATAAGTTGGGTTTCCTGATGAACTATCAATTCCCGTATCCTTAACCAAACAGTCAAGATAGTGCTTCTTACACACAAACAGTATGTTGTTAGAAGCTTTGTCTGCAGGGACAATGACGTAATTTTCGTGGTTTTCCATCGTATTTCTAATGAGTTGATCTTCAAATATACTAGGATTTTTGGATTTCATTGATGTTTTCAAACGCCGGATACGATTAACAATTAACGACTTAATGGACCTGATCTGATTAAAAATTGTTCCTTACAGTCACTTCTATGCAGTGATTGATTGATTGATTAGTTAGAGTTTAACGTCCAATGAGATATATTTCAGCTATATCAGGATGAGAACAATTTAATCAATTTAAAAAACTTTCTCTAATTTCTGTCCTGTTTTCACGTTTCCTGAACAGTTGGAGAAATACGTTTCTCCTCTCTAGAGAGAATGTTGTTCTCTGCAAGTGATTGGATGAAATCCACAACTGTATCTCGTGAGAAACGACATTTCTACACTTTTGATAGTTAAATTTTCAAATATTTTAAATGCTTGGCAAGCCTTGCATTTAAAAATAGTGTAGTAATGTTGTTTCTCACTCGATGCAATTGTGGATTCTATATGTAATTAAAAGAAGAAAGAAATAAAGGAGGAAGGGACAACCGGGGCAACGACTTTTGATTGCCACTGGAAAATGGGAGAAATGGGTAGGCCTTCTACATGACACCCAAATGCGTCTGCTCTCTTTAGAGAAATATAGAAAGGGTCTTTATACTGCATGGAGCATGGCGTTTCTCCACACAGTTTGGTTACAATGGTTCGCCGTCAGGCTTTCCGTATCATGACCTGTCTTCCCCGCAAAGACAGGGCATTCCCCTATCTACCACCTGGGGACGCGCCCGACGGCTCTGTAGCCAGAGCCCCTGAAAACCCGATTCAGGTGCTGGGTCCATGCAGTGACTGTAAGGAACAATTGGTAGATCTAATTTTAATTAGATCGACATTTATGTCATACATTCATTGTATATCAGAACTAGAACAAGTTAATCAATTCAAAAAATAAAAACTAAAAGAAGCAGAAATAGAGATGGGGGGGGGGGACAACAAAGTTGCCACTAGAAAAGGAGAGAAACGGATGAGGGCTGGAAATGAAGAGTTCCATATGACTGCTTTTAAAAACAATTTTTACATACATGTACATGTAAAGATTAGGAATCTTTATACTGCATGGTGCATACCAGCCAACTATCCCTATTTGGGGTGTTTTCCCCCCTTGAGAGTATCAAAGTTGAAATTTTCAGAGGAATTATTTCCTTGCTTAACAAAACAGTCATTGATTTACTATATGATGATTATAATGCCATGAAATGCTAAAAAAAAAAACAGGAAATTGAGTTTGAAGTCCCCTTTAATGGTTTCTGGTATATGCTAGGAGTTTTCTCTTTCATCAAAGTCCCATGAGCATTTTAAAAGTTGTCAGGTATGAGGAGCATGGTGTTTTTCCACACAGTTTGTGTATATTAAGAATGCTTCATTGCCAGACCTTTCACAAATGACTTGACTATCCTGCTAAGATCTTATTTCCTTATCCACCACCTAGGGACATGCCTGTACTTTTAGAGTTATGACCCTTGAATACGCCTAATTATATATTCAGTAACTTCAGAGCTACCCTTGATGTGCCTGATAGTAACAGTCAAAATGAGTTGTATTACCCATGATTATGTCTTCATGTACAATGAACAATTTTGAATAAATTTAGAGTTATGGCCCTTGTTATGCCTGACACTTGATGTACTAAAACTTTTTATCCACAAATGAAATCTATATTTAAATTTAGGTCATCAATATAGAAAGTTGTATTGATTTTTATAATTTTTGCACCTGTGTATCATATGTGTTGTTTGAACAGGGTCAGTATTTATGGGTGCTTTATCTGAAGGAAAGTTTATTGTAAATCAAAAGGTTTCCGATCAAAGACGATAATTTGAGTAAAAACAAATTCAAGTCCTTGTAAAAATTTCACACATTTTCTTGTGTTGATCTTGTCAAAACATAACTTGATTAAATAACATGATTGTACTACATTAAGAAACCAATGGTCCTCAAAGAAATCTTCCTTTTCCGGCCATTGTGGTAAAGCTGATAAAAAAACAGGATTTCTAGATGATGTATTTTGATTAAATGTCATATAAAGCCTAGAAAACCATACAAATAGATTTGATATAATCTCTCATCATAGTTAACACTACATCCCTGAATATGATGTTAAAGCTTACCATTTTTTAGGAGCTGGATCTAAAATGCACTGAAAAATAAAACTTTTTTAGACAAAGGAAGTTGTAGGCAAGAGATCCTGACTGATGCCACATAGGTTTCAGATCACGGTACCCTTACTGCTAATACTTTAGTTTTGTGGCATTCTTGTTCAGTTTTGTGTAGTTGTTTTACCTTTCTAATGGTGTCTTCATTTCTGTTGCATCTGAATTTGCTTATTTTAGGATTTTCCACTTTCTCTATTTTTTGCTTATGTATTTGTCTGCCAGCGTATATACGTTGTATATATTTATTATATAGTTATAGTGGTGTTGGATAGATACCATCCTGTAAGCACTGGAGAAATATAGCTGGTTTGCACTGTTTTGTTTTGAAGGGAAATGATATCAATTAAAGTCTTCATTGTCTCGCCAACGACGAAAGGCGCAGAAAGCGAGACATATGCATACAAAGTATGGCGTCGACAGCGGCGACATGAACTTTCATGTTTAGTTTTTGTGATTTGGTCATTTTCTCAGTAACTATAAGTGGTAGGTCACTGATATTTGGTATATAGCTTGGTCTTGAGTAGTACATGACAATCTGCTATAATTTGCTTTTGTCTGTGACCTCAATTTCATGGTCCAATGAACATGTTAAGTTTTTGTGTTTAGTTCAATTAGTTTCTCAGAAACTATAAGAGGTAGGTCAATGATATTTGGTATGTATGTTGGTCTTAGATAGTACATGATAGTTTGTCATATGGCTTTTGTCCTTGGCTTCAATTTCACGGTCTAGTGAGCATATTAAGTTTTGTGATTAGTTCGTTTTCTCAGTAACTATAAGTGGTAGGTCAGTGGTATATAGGTTGGTCCTCAGGGTACTCAGCCACATGAGAGTCGGCTAAGTTTCCCAGTATCTATAAATGTAACGTCAGTAATACTTGGTATGTGGGTTTGTCTTAGATGGAACATGACAGCCTGATATTTGGCTTTAGCCCTTGACCTTATTTTCATGGTCTAGTGAACATGTGTGGTTTTTCAGTATCTATCAGTGGTAGGTCACTGATATTTGGCTTTTTCGTATTGGGTGATTCATGATAGTCTGCTATATTGCTTTTGTCACTTACCCTAATTTCACTGTCTAGCGAACATGTTAAGTTTTCTGATTTAGTCAGTTTGAGTTTTCACATCAATTTTTCGACCAAGTAGGGAACAGGCGAGACATCAATTTGGGTCCACACTTGTTTTAGTGTTAATACTTATCATCTTTATTAGCCAAGGGATAGGATCTGCTCCTCTGAAGAGGAGAGGAGCAGATCGTAACCCTTATATGGAAATCTTGAAAATTTGGGCATGCAAGTATGATTATCTACCACATTTATGTTAAAATGCCCTGCTAGTGGTCAATTTGTAATAATTATTTCTTCTCGCCAAAAAAATTACTACCTCCTATGGACAAATTTCCTCAAACTTGATTAAATATTATGGTATAGTGACTTTATGGTTTCCCACAAATACACAAATCATTTAACTTTGTATGGCATTGTATACTTAAATGTCCTAAGGGGAGAGAAAAGTATATTCATTTGGTGTTAAGTGGAAAAAATAAGTGTTACTTAGTGGCCCTGTGAAATGTCTGACTGGGCTATTAATTTACATACTTGTTATAATATCATATTTTCCCAGTAGCCATGCAGTGTTGTAGGTCACCATTTGTGATTTTCTCAGAAATATACATACCCAGTACTTTAGTTATTTTATCTTTGATTCAAATATGTACAGGGATTCCTAAACTGAAATAAAAAATGTGCACTGTACATACCAATTTTGAAATTGAATGGAGTCTGATGCAGTTGGTTCTTGTTCCACCAGGTGATTCATTATCTACCGTTTCAAACAACTGCAGTCAAACTCAGATGGCTCAAACACCTAAGGGACCAATGAAAACAGTTTGAACTAGAGGGGTGTTCAAGTTATCCAGGTCGAATTAATGTTTAAATTTGAAGAAAAGAACCAGATTTTGACACATCCATGGTGTTTGAGCTAAAGCAGTTCGGGCCATTGAAGTTCTACTATACATTTTTATTTTAACTGTAAAGTAAATACAATATTTGTACCTTTAAAGTTCTATTATGTATATAAAGTGACATAATATTCCAGAAAATTAATATTTTTGTCAAATTATTTGTTATTTTCTAACCAACCTTTGACCATCAAAATTTTTCAATTTGACTGTCACGTCATTAGCCAGTAAAAGATTTTACAGGTGCAAAATCTACCTTTCATTTTGTTCACAAAGGCAGAAAAATAAAGTTTTGAATTAACCACCTGCCACACAATATAAACACTATATCGTTGTTTCTGCGGTATTATTGTTTGTGGCTATAAGGATTAGTGACGATTTGTCACGGCAGGATGAAAAGTGATCATTATAATTACTATATACTTAAATGTTTGCTTAGACATATTATTGTTGTGTCTGGAAAAAAAGGGTTATTTTGATGTCTCTATTAATATAAAAGAAATAGTTTGACATAAATGTAATAAGATCAAAACAGATAGATATTTAGACATGGATTAGGTACAAACAGTACAGCCAATTGAGCCATAGACTTGCCATGATACATCACTGGGATAGAAATTCTTAAATATATATCTTTTTCCAAATTGGTCTATCCACATAATTTCTTTTGGATGGCAATTGGTAGATTGCATCACTTAAAATGTATCATGCTGATAGATCAAACCTATACACTTTTCACTGAGTGGAGTGATTGGTCTATCACAGTGATTTATCACAGTAAGTCTCTGGCTGTACTGTATGTATATAGTAGAAAATATGTAAGAGAATGATTTAAGGACCAATATTTATGCTTAATTGCTGGTTGTTAATTTATTAGATGACACCATGAAAAGGTCAAGGTTGTTCATATTTGAAGTAAAAAGCATGGAGACTTGAGTAGGCTTCTTTTTTCCAATGTTTTTTTTTAAAGATTTGACTGCATTTTTTCTCTTTTCTTTTTGAAATAGATCTGCTTGGATCAACATGCTATATTTCAGATTTCCAGTGTTTGACTCTTAGTCTGCTGGTGAGGCATACACTTCCAAATTCAACTTTCATCAGTCCTGTTACTGCTTTCAAAAGTCACCAAAAAATTCCAAATTAGGTCTTTTTCATTACCTACTGGCCAAACATGATAAATTCTTGGAAATATTTTGGTTTATCAGGTTTAAATATCTATGATAAATACCTACATATAAATCAAAGGGGTTTATAAATGATGATACATCTATGACAATAGGTGTAGAGAATGTCAAAATTATGATATATAACATCTGATAAGGAAATCTGGTTATCATCATAAAGTCCAACTGTCAATACTAAACTGAATGTTTGTTTTACATGTATGTTTGAATTGAGCACCTTGAATTAGACTGGATAGTGGTTTATATATATACATTAAAAGGCTGTCTTCCACCTCACTAAAATAGTACCAAGAGTAATTATCTCCCCTATTAACATTGATATAGGACTAGGTCAAAAAGTTTTCTTTATAGTTCAGGAAGCACATGCTATGCTTGTTCATCATATATGCATTCTGTAATATCTAGAGGAAGAAGAACATTTTTGTTGAACTTAGATTAACATGGAAGTGGTGGAGTTATTGACCACTGTGTCAGTTAATTAGTTTACTTATTGTGATCGGAAGAGCTACCTATGGTATTTGGATCCCCAGCTATGGATCACAAACACTAAGATGCACATATATGCATGCATACTGTAAGGGGTGATTTTACTTGTTTAAAATGTTTGGATTTTATACATCTGATAAGTGATCCTTGATAAAAATTTTATTGATAAAATTTAAAACAGGTAACTCCCAAATCTTTTGGACTAGTACTTCAACTTGAAGTGGTCTGTGAACATATTTTGGGTCTAAGTTTGACATCACAAGATACACTTAACCTTGATTCCAGAGACAAAACAATGAGGACTGGACAGTTATTATTTATTAATTACAAACATCTCACAGTTTTTAAATCTGTATAAGAGGGTTATCTTATCTAATACCCTGGTGATAATTTGGATCATGGAATTTTATCAAATCAAATGTTTATTTGTAATATTTTTTCCTCCTAAACTGCTAGGTTCATACCTGTGTTTCCAAAATTGTTAGTTATTTATATTTGTCAACATCAAAGAAATGATTACCTGTCACAGGTAAAAATCTTCATATATTTGTTTGAAGTACAAATCAGATTTGTATTCTTTATACTGGATATGGAAATGATGTGGCCATTGAGTCATTGACTTCCTGTCCGCTATAGGGCTCTAGATGAAAACCCAGACAATTTATATTGTGTCACTTGAACGGGGTCATCCACTGCCTGTTTTCTGGTTGTCTGCCTTAGAGCACCCTTATTTTAAGTTTTCCGGTAAAATGCCTTCACACCAAAACGTAATGGAACTTCTCATTTTTTTTATGGTGATCATGCAATTGCTTAGTGTGTTCCCCTCCATGCCAATAGATGATTTGCCAATTACAGGAGTTCTTGGCAGTTCTAATCAAGTTTTGTGTTTTTTGGTCAGACCTTTAAAGGGAAATAACTCCTACACCGGACAAACAAACATTAAAAATGCACATTTGTTTTGAAGTAATGGTCTTCGTGTATAACCAGACTGGACAAAGTAATTCCCTACTCAATATTTATGATAATTTCTGCAGTAAGTTGGCACATTTCTATTTTTTAAATACTTTCTTAGTCACTGAGAAGATCGTTCAAGTTTGTACAGCTGTTAATTTTTTTTACTTGCAGCACTTTAAAGAATTATTTATAATTTGGTTGGTTTTCACAAGCAGGGAACCATTCTGTCCCTTGAGATTTAATAAAAAAAATTACCTCCCTTTTGGGTTTTGCTAAATTCATTCTGTTGATTGCAGAACTGGCAAATGGTCTATTCATTTTACCAATTATTGCAAAAAGTTTTCATCATTGACATTTTTAGTTCGTCTCAACGAAGTTGAGGGGGACGATTGGAGTACCCCCGGCGTCCACGTCTACGTCTACGTCCGCGTCCGCATTTGGGCATATATCTCTGCAACTATGTATGGTAGGGTCATCAAACTTTGTATGCAGGTGCATCTTGGGCTATCTCACAGCCTCCAAGAAAATTGGGTCTCTCTGACCTATATTTTCCGCTTGAACGACTTACATTCAAGTTTACGTCCGGTTCAGATCTCAGTCATTATACATGCTAGGATCATGTAACCTTGCATATGCATGCATCTCTGATGGTAGGTCAGCATCCAGGCAAAATTAGGTCACTTTGACCTATATTTTATGCTTGATTGATTGACATTCAAGTTTTCAGACGAGTTCAGATCTTAGTCACTATACATGGTACCATCATGTAACCTGGCATATGCATATAACTCTGATGGTAGATCAGCATCCAGACAAAATTAGGTCACTTTGACCTATATTTTCCGCTTGATTGATTTACATCCAAGTTTTCAGACAAGTTCAGATATAAGTCACTTTACGTGGTAGGATCATGTAACCTTGCATATGCATCCATCTCTGATGATAGATCAGCATCCAACATTGACCTATATTTTCCGCTTGATTGATTTACATTCAAGTTTTCGGACAAGTTCAGATCTCAGTCACTGTACATGGTAGGATAATGTAACCTTGCATAGGCATGCATCCCTGATGGTGCATCAGCATCCAGGCAAAAGTAGGTCACTTTGACTTATGTTTTATGCATGAGTTATTTCAGGCAAGTTCAGATCTCAGCCACTATACATGGTAGGATCATGTAACCTTGCTTAGGCATGCAAATGTGATGTCAACATCAAATTTTGTTACTGTGACAAAGTGCCATAACGAGGCGAACTTTGTAATCGTTGATTACCTATGTTTCCTGTTCCAATTTTGTAGAAATCAAGCCTACTTTCAATATGCCAGTTGTCTGTCAGAAATCAGGTTTTTCATGAACCATGACATCTATTGTAGCAATTTGAGAGAAACATTGGATGACAAAAATACTAACAATTTTGGGGAAATACTTTACTTTCTGTACCATGAAGACCTATTACAAGCCAATTTTAGCATAAATAGCAAGTTAGAGATTAATGTAGTCAAGTCTTGAGTTTTGCAGTGTTCAACATGTTAAGATGTCAGAATCATGAAAATATAGATTTCTACAGTGATCAAGCCTTCCCATTTCAATGTGACCAGGTTTAATTGCATAAATAAATATTTCAGTTTGAGACAACATTCTAATTGAAAAATGAACAAAAATATACATGTACCAAAAATCAGTTTTTGTACTCTGATATCACAAGAAAATTGAGCCAAATTTACAGCAAGTATCAGCCATATCGAATTCCTTCTGATTTTGAATGGAAAGGTATTAAAAATTTCACATTTGATTAAAGAGGCTTGTTTATGGTATTATCACTTTCAGACCAAAAACTTTTTTACCGCTGACTGATCATTTAAAGAATCTACATCATCTATAACAAAAGAACACAGTAATAATATATCGTGATGTATGTAAATCGTTGATGATTTAGGCTTAAAAGTTTCATAAAATATCAGCATGATTGCCAAATTAAATTTCGTTCCCACAATACGATACATTTTAAAATTTACCATAAAAATGCAAAAACTAAATGTTGTGAAATGCGAGAGGGGAAGCTACATACAAAGGTGTTGACCTAGTGATTCATACCTGTGGAGATGTCGTTTATATAGGTGTATGTTACCTTACCTGGATTTTGTTAGAAGTTTTTCACAATATAAACAAACAGCTTCTTGAATTCATTAGATGTAATAAAATAACAGAACTTGGATATAGATTGCTAAATATCTAGACTTGATGTGAATTTTGGGCCTCGTGCCTACATCGAATAGTTCTAATTAATGAATAAACATACCCCGGTACCACAATTTGAAATTCAAGGTCCAGATAGAAAAATAAAGTATACAAGTGAAGGAACGATTCATCATAGAACCGATTCAATAAATCTGTCCCCACCGTCAGATTGTGACAATTTTGAGAAGGACATGTATTGTTTTACATCTAGTCAAGAAGCAGATTACACCAGTAGTTTTCATTGTTCAAACAGTTCTTAATTCTATAGGTAAACAATCTTCAAGTTTTTCTGAAATCTTTTGTTGGACTTTCATTTGCACTTTGAATTGGATCAAATCAATCATGTCAATAGAGAACACTTAACAGGTTGTATTGTATGATGGCTTGCCCCAGTAACTCGCTCTGAATATCGGCCTAGATTATCAAAAAAATGCTGCCTTTATCTAAAACCAGCATCAATGATTTACCTGTGATTTAAATATTTAATTGGATCAGTTTCCATGGATTTTTTAATACGATTGTGCCTGCATTGGTTAATTTGATTTTGATTTTCTATACCCGTTACTCCCCTGATTAAACTTGGTCTTTGTATTAAATTTAATGTGATGTTATTACTTCATCATGGAGAGAAAAGGGGATTCATTTATGTATCTTTTACAAAAATTTCACACCTTAGAGCAATCTGAATTGAAATAATGATGCAAATCTTGTATTGTGGTTTGTTAATCGCTTTAAAAGAAATGTAGAATTTAAAATTTTATGTTTGAAGGTGGTTAAATCATCCCAATACAAAAAGACAAAATGTCAATATGGTCCTCTTGAAAATGAAAATTCACTTTCGGTGCAAACAAAGAAAGTAAACTTGACATGCAAAAGGTCTTTTGAAAAGTCAAAGTGTCAGTGTGGAGCCACAACACAGACCAACACTGATCAAAATCACAGTTCCTGATCACTTGTCAAAAATTTAAACCCAAATGTGCATTCAGTGCAAGGTTAAAACCTGGGTATGAAAGGAAAACAAGAAGATTAAATATTTCTGGCACCTTTTAGGCCATACTAAATATACTAGAAGGAAATATAATCCGTTTTCGTGTATATTATTGTCAGTAAGTACAACTGCATGACAACTCCAAATGTTAATCACATTGTATCAGGTATATTTTATGTAATGTTCACTTTGTTCTTCTCTAAAACCATTTGATTTATATAGAGTCAATATACATCAAGACAAAATTCCACTCAATACATGCTCAAAACATAGTAGGGGATGTTAAAGTTATCATGAGGCCACTATCTTCCTATAAAGCAATCGCCCATACCTCATACTTTGTGCAAAATTTTACATCAATTTAGAATTGAATTCCCCTCTATTTATATTCTTCTAAAGGAAAAAAGAAACATTTGGCATAATGAATAGCTGTGTCCTCAAGGATTAAGGCTCTTTAGATGGGGGTTTGATATGTAAGTCAATATTATTGCTTATTGACCTTGTAATTCCTTACAAAAACTTCTTATATCAGATTAACACTTAGTCATGGGATTATATGAGATATTACTAATTAAATCATAATTCTTTTTATCAATAAATGATTTAATGTGAAGTTTAAGTATATTTTTAGAAGCTTATGATTTTGTAAGATCTTTAAAAGAGCCGATATACTAAAGCAATGTTAGGTTTCTTTTGTTACCAGTTGGAAAGTGATCCAACCAATTTTTGAACAAAATTATAGATGTATTTTTAAGTTCATGTTGATTTATTGCTGGGATTAAAATCAAGTAATTGGAAACTGTATCTGTTATAATTTAGAACAATATGTTTATTTTGGGTACAAAACTACAAATTATGTTCTAATTGAAGTTTTTACGATACAATCTGATAGTTTTAAGTTGCAGGATATTTCAAATTTGGGATATTCTTAATTGGTTTAAATCTAATTGAAGGCTAATTTCATGTTTTTATTACCTTACTTTTAATGGGAAAATGGCTTATTGGGAAAGGATTTCCCATGTAGATAACCTTTTTGTAGTCACACAAGATTGTCTGGCTTTGTATTTGAATAAAATTTAACATTGAAAATAATGGATTATTTTTGTATATACATTTGTACCTTAAGGTAGATCGACACTAATACACGGCACATTCGATTGGCGCATTTGCAAAACACAAGTCGGATGCGGAATTGACTTGATTTTCAAGCCAGAATATTCCTTATATTGCTTTAACATTGTGACATCATAAAAGACTGACATACACTTTCCCGCGAATTAGCTCCCCTTTCCCGTAAATATTGTCTATTTTGTAAATTATGTAAAATATCTCTCTTAATCAAATGGTGACATATAGATTTTTTCAGCTCAACATATAGCTGAAATTTATGCCTCTGAAATATCAAAAAAATAAACAAAAATCTATCTGATATTTATTTCATATGAAGTTAAACAATAAGCATGTTCTCACAGTTCCCTATATATTCTTTGTAATTATTATATAGATTGCAATGAAAGATTGAAATTTCTCAGTGAATTAAAAGTGATAATTAAGGGGGTAGACCTGGGGTAGGAGGAGATAACTCTGTTTTTCACTTTTTTATTACTTACTCGAACAAATAGAATCATTACTATAGGTATTATCAAAATTTTAAAATTGTAAAAAAATTTTCCACACCGGATTANCATCGAAAACGTAGTTCATGAAAAGAATTTTAAATTAAACCATTAAATATGCAAGAACTGATCTATATAATAAAAACAATAACTAATCCTTGATTCTGATTATCGAAAATATTCAACTCATGATCGAAAAACGTGTAATTCACTCATGCGCTGCGCGCATTCATGAATTACTGCGTTATTCGATCATTCGTTGAATATTTTGCGATAATCAGAACCTCGGATTAGTTATAGTATAAATATCGCTGAAATATACTGAATTTGGCCTGATTTTCAAAGCCTGATAACAGGAAAAGATGATCGGTTACATATCATTTTCATTTTATTTTTTTTAAACAATGGACTAAAACCTACAAAATATCTTAAAATAAAAAAATTCTGTCTGAAATTTTTATTAGACTCAAACTACCTTAAGTGATCATCCCCATTTGTACCCTTATTCACCAGAATAATCCAGGATTATATTTCACCCACTTGATCACAAACCAGTGGACATTATATCACATGTACCTATTATTCCTTGTCCAACTTAAGTTGGAGATGGGGTAAAGCATTCTATTCATCTGTCACAAGACCATCTTTTGAATATCTAGTAAGGGATGGATAAGGTTTTGTCCATGGATGTCTCTTTGGTAGTACTTCAGATTGATGGATCGACTACACATGCATTTCATGCATGTATGACTTAGGTTAAAGTTTTATATTAAGAGTCCAGATCCACATAGCTCTTATATTTTGTCAGCAGATGTGCTTTGTATAGTCATGAAACTATGACATTTATATTTCATGCATGAGTGACTCTGGTTGAAGTTACAGATCTCTTGATACCACTATCAGCCAAGTGCGAATCCACAAGATCATAATTATAGTCAAGCAATATATGCGATTGTTGAAAAAATCATTATTACTGTAATAACCATTATTGATTTTATTAAGGTAATAATTTCTTTATCGGGATCGCATCTATTGTTTAGACTATAATAATGATCTCATTGATTCGCCCTTGGCCGATAGTGGATACTACAACTTGATTTTTAGTAGATGCATCTTGTTAGCCATGACACTTAAGGTCACCTTTACCTACATTCCATGTATGAGTGACTCGGATTAAGGTTAATATGTATGTTACACTTCAGATCTAGGATTATAAAACTTGAAGATACATCATGGATAGTTTTGAGACATGTCACTTTGACCTACATTTCCTACATGAGTGCTTTAGTTAAAAGTTTGTGTAGTAACCAAGATGTGAGAGATACAACTCATGAGGCCGTTGATTAGAATTATGTCACCTCAGACTACATTTCATGCATTAGTGGTTCAGGTTAGAGTTTGGAAGTTTAGATATTTATACCTGCATGGCTTAACATTCCAGACCTTGAATGCTACAACTATTTTTTACCAAAAAAACAAGAATAAATGATGGAGGGGCTAATTAAGAAATAATTCATTGCAGATATATGGTTATAGGATATTTAACCATTGGCTGGGCTTTTATATCCGAATTTAACCCAGAGCGTTAGAGAGAGGTTGAATTTACGAATATAAAGGCACAGCCCATGGTTAAATGACAATAACCATATGCGATTATGACATAAAATGGCATTTTCCATTTTGAAGTGACCCAAGAGAATTGGATCTTGCATAAGATCAGATTAAAGATCGGGATATCTTTCACAAGTGTAAGAAATTTCGTCTTTTCTCGAGTGGAGCGTAGCAAAACGAGAGGAAAAGATGTAGAATTTCTTACACGAGTGAAAGATATCCCGATCTTTAATTTTGATCTTATGCAAGTGCCTATTTCTTCCATAAAAAGCGAAAAGAAACATCTGGAAACCTTTATTGTTTGAACAACATTGTTGCCATTTGAGCATTCTTCACATTGTGACGTCAGGTGTTTGATGTTTAGTCATGGTTACGATTGTTGTATCACAAAAATCAACACGTCTGGTTGGTCACTTACCTGTGTGAGATGAGGTCGTGTGCATCGATCTCATATGGTCATCTCCCACTGTAAACCACCATTTACGGAAGAAGGTGGATTTCCCACCTCCATTGCTGTCTGTGTCTATGACATCACAATTCACAATCTGATGTTTTCAAAATTCAAATCGAAAGCAAAACAATACACATTTACGTGTCTGAATGGAATGATTTAGTTAAAACTGTTCTTGAACTTTATTTCCTTTTTAAACTAAAATGAACAAAATTAAAAACATTATAGTTTTTCATCCCGTTTAATCATATTCCGATACCATTTTTGCATGTGCGAAATATATGATTATCAAGTATTATACTGGTTGACGATTAACAAGAGCCATGTTAGAATTGTTGTTTCCAACTGCATTTAAGTAGCTTACAAGTGTTTTTCATTCAAGGTATTTTTATGCCCCACTTACGATAGTAGGGGGCATATAGTGTTTGGGTATGTCCATCTCTCTGTCCGACCGTCCGTCCCAAGTTAGGTTTACCCTTTTGTTGAAGTTTTTTTTCTGTGAAGGATGCATGCTATTGTCATGAAACTTTATATAAATACACTTTAGTATCTAATTAAACAAAAATCATAATAAAATATTACCAACTTCATCCTTCACTGATCATGGGAAAAAAGTGTGATAGTATGAGGTTTACCCTTAGGTTGAAGTTTATATGCCCCCAGATCGAGGATTGGGGGGCATATTGTTTTTGTCCTGCCTGTCTGTCTGTCTGTCTGTCTGTCTGTTGTCTGTGCATCAGAAACTTTAACCTTGGCTATAACTTTTGAACTATATGAGGTAGACTTTTTATTCTTGGCATGTGTATAGGTCTAGTCAGGAGGAACATAAATATGCAAAAAAATTAGGTCAGGTCAAAGGTCAAGGTCACAGAGGTTAAAAAGGGGTGAATTTGGCTGTTTTCACATATTTGACTGTAGAATCC
>MJUU01051570.1:267681-296471 GCA_002080025.1 Modiolus philippinarum | reverse complement strand
TGATATCAGAAAATATTTTTTGATATCAAAAAATCGAATTTCTGATATCAAAAAATAGAAGTGAATTTCTGATATCAGAAATTCAATTTTTTGATATCAGAAAATAGACTTTTTGATATCAGAAAATCGATTTTTTGATATCAAAATTGGGATTTTGATAACAGAAAATATTTTTTGATATCAAAAAATAAAGAATAAATAGTAAAACGGCGCCTCATAGAAATATAGCATTGTTCAAAATACCATAGTTGTGAGGGGGGCATTGTGTCCATTAGAAACATAGTCTTGTTGCACATGTAATCGATGTTTCATTGTGAAAGCCAATGTATATACCCGTATAAATTTATCATGATTTGTAATATGTCACTGGTATTAATAGCTGTAGTTTAAACAGTACTTTGTATACATATTGAACAGTGGAACTTTATTTGCACATACCCAAATAACTTGCAGCAAGCTTTAGCTCATAACCTATGAACAAATGAGACACACATGGTTTTTGAACTTGTCTCAGTGAAATAATTATAGATGATAAAGGCAAATAATAATATTGATCAGGAATTCCCCATAATTAAAATAGCAATAGATTTTTTATCTGCTTATAATGTTATACCCATTTGTGTTCTGGCTTAAGGGTTCAAATAAACTTAGTTTTCCAATAATTGATCATATTTGTGTAATTAAACAAAAATATGGAAATCTTGTTAATGGTTTGAAGTGTGTTGATTGCATAACTTAACCAGGTGCTTTTTAATTTTGTTATTAATGGGAATTGGGTATCATAAAAATATAGATTGCTACTCATTACAATATTTAAAATGCTAAAGAAGAAATAAATTGAGCAATTAAGAAAATTCTTGATGAATGTTGATTGAACACCATATCAATCTTTTTTTGTTAATGTCAATATTGTCAGTACTGATATATAAACAATGTCAATATTTTGAAATTATTTTGCAGATTTATTACAATTAATATCACACAACAAAAATAAAATTGCTGTTAACATGTTTTTATAATAAAAAAGAGACACAATCACTTTAACATTTTTATGAAAATTATGTGCATCTTCTCCTGCCCATGAGCTGTGTTCTTCAATTGGTATGCTACAAGGAGGACCATATACCTCCCTGTCATTTGTAAGGTCATGTTCTGAACCTATAGGGGGAATGTGTAATTTTGTTGCAGGTTATAGAGGTATATGATGAGCATTACAAGGACAGGATATATTAATCACTAACAATATTGCTTACTGGGAGGAAAACATTAGTCTTTTTGTGTTCAGTGGTTTTCACTTTAATTATTACTTGAACAAAATTGACTTAAGCTAATGAGGTCACCTTGTAGAGTAAACACGATATCCCAAAGATATATATATCTAGATAAATATTAAGTAAATTGTGAGAGAGCTACATTGATGGATATTTATTATTTTCATTTGACATAAATGTATGTTGTATAATAAAAGATATAGGGCAAACAATTAATTTGCCATGACCCCTAGATAGACATGATTTGTAAATGTAGAATTTTAGAATAAATTATGCTTTCATTTTACACCTTTTAGATATCAATGGATTAACGCTACAAAACTTTTTAGGCAAGGGAGGGAAGATGATTATAGATTAAAACTGCAATGCTTTTTAGGCAATAGAGGCGAGATAATAAGATATTAACACTGTAAACTTTTTTAGGCAAGAGAGGGCAGATAATTAGAGATAAACACTGCATATCTTTTTCAGCAAGAGAGGGGATTATAACTAGAGTTTAACACTGCAATCTTGTTTTGGCAAGAGAAGGGAGATAATTAGAGATGGGATAAACACTGCAAAACCTCTTCAGGCAAGAAAGGGGAGATAATTAGAGAATAACACTGCTGACAAGAGAGGGGAGATAATTAGGGATTAACACTGATCATTTTAGGCAAGAGAAGGGAGATGATAAGATATGTGATGATAAGATATTAACACTGCATACCTTTTTAAGGCAAGAGAGGGAGATAAATAGAGATTAACACTGCATACCTTTTTTTTTTGACAAGAGGGGAGATTATAAGAAAGGTTTCGGCAAGAAAGGAAAGATTATTAGAGATTAACACTGCGAGCCTTTTTTAGGCAAGCGAGGGGAGATAATTAGAGATTAACATTGCAAAACCTTCTACTTGGAGCTAGATTTACCTCCCTTTTAGAAATTTAGACTATTTTGATTTGTGTTTCTGAATCTTTGAATGATAAAATAATAAGGGATTGGTTATTTAAGCAGATATTTATAGGGACATAGTTTGCTTAAGTTTGTAAAAAAATTGTTTAAGTGTTGGATTAAAATGAAATTAATAAATATTCAAATTAGTATCCTGTTTTTGGTGTGGAATAATTTTCAATGAACAAATTTATAATCAATTTCAGTAGACTTTGACTTGAATATGGACAATATGTTTTAATGTAGTATAATGAGAGTCCAGAAGCCTTTCATCACTGAACACATAAATGCTTTCAAAATCAGAATGTTAATTAATATTTTACGATTTTGTTCTGTTTTCAATACATTAATATTTGTTGCGAAAAAATTGTTTTTTGTTGCTTGCAGTTCGTTTACGGCAATGCTTTGAATAAAAATCACTCACATAAATAAATCTGAAAACATTTTATACTATTATATTGATGTACACAGATGTTTTGTGGAGAGAAATTAAAATAATTACAATTTATTGGTATTTTTGGCATGTCAATATAGAAATTGATCATAATAAACTATTATTGACCCAGCTGGTTTAATAAAGTGCCATATAAAGTGATAATATAAAAGGCACAAGACTAAGTAATTTGTGTATAAAATGTGCCACTTTACTGTTGTTTAGTGACTACCTAAGTGTAAGCGACATTTCATTGACAGGCAGGTGTACATAGTGTCGAGTGTCAACGACAGGTATATTGTTTGTTACACGTTCCTTGCAGTGATTTCCTGATCTAAAGTAAAAAGGGATATGACTGCTCATATAAAACTATGATTTATGAAAATAAGACGTGTGTCAGAATTGTGTATTCTGTAATTCTATGATTTTTCCCATAATTTGAAAATAATTATATTCAACCCCCAAAAGAGTTTTAAAATTTTCACCTAGCACAGATCTTCAGCCATTAGCTTTTAGCATATGCCAGTAAATGGACCATTTTTATTTTGTAATCCAATACGTTATGTGTGGTAAATTCATTGGGGTCAGGAAAATAATTTGTCAGAATATTTAAAGATCTACATGTTGGACAATGTTCCATATCCTGTTCCATGCTTCTCTAATTATATAACAGTAATTAACCAGCTGGGGGTCATATATAGTAGATTTATAGGTCCGGAAATAAATATGTTATCTCAGACTGGTACCATGACATTGTGTTCATCAATTAATGGAGCAATACACAGAGAGTATTGTTTTAACATTATATAAATTCTAGCTTAATTCCTGTCAAGTCATAATAAAGTTCAATGTTTTTAACAGTAAAAAAAAACCTTAGCATATATGAGTCTTCCTCTGTTCTGATTTTTAGCTCACCTGGCCTAAAAGGCCATGTGAGCTATTGCCATCACTATGCGTCCGTAGTCCGTCGTCCGTCTGTCCGTCAACAATTTCAAACATCTTCTCCTCTGAAACCGCTAAGCCAAATTAAACCAAACTTGGCCTGAATCATCATCAGGGTATGGCTTCTCAAATTGTTGTTCAGTTTGTCCCTCTGTTGATCAACATGGGCGCCATTGCTAAAAATAGAACATAGGGGTAAATTGCAGTTTTTGGCTAATAACTCGAAAACTGTTACAGATATCAAAAATCTGACAGAGTTAAAATGATCAGCATAATGAGAACTATCCACTGTGCAATTTTGAAGAAAATCTGAAAACCCATCTCGGAGTTATAGCCCTTTTTCCGTTAAATTTTCAAAATTTTTACATTTTTTATTTTTTATTTCAAAAAGTGTAACAGATAGAGGTCAAGTGTAAATTGCAAAAATGTTCAGCAAATCAAGATCTACCCACCCTGAAATTTTGAAGAAAATCCATAAACCCTTGTAGGAATTATTGCCCTTTTTTCACCAAATTTTTAAAATTTTCGTATTTTTCATCCTTTATTTCCAAAACTATAGAAGATGAAGGTTAAGTGTAAATTGAAGAAATGTTTTCCATGCTGTGGTGACTTCAAAAATTGTTCCTTGACTGCCATTTTCAAAATGGCCGCCTAAAAAGGCGGGAAAATTCAACATTGTCCAATTTCAATTAAATTTGGTTTCCAAATAGATATTGATGTTGCGACTTCAAAACCGGTGTTGAAAATTGTTTGTTGACTGCCATTTTCAAAATGACATCTTGACTTCAAAACTGGTGTCGAAAGTGGTCCTTAGCAAGAACGTTTTTTGTCAAAAAAAACCAACAAAGAAATATAGTAAAACATGATCAGACTTTAAAAACAGTTCAAGATATTGGAGGTGTTTGTACTACAAAAGTTTGAGAAACTGAAGATCAACTGTATAACTTACAATGTTACCTTGATTGTGGCAACTGAAGCCAGGTGAGCGATACAGGCTCCTGGGAGCCTCTGGTTTAAGGCCAACTAAGTTGTTTCTTAATAAAGGGCTTTTCGTAGAGTGAAAAAAAAACAACATTTCATTTGTAAATGTATGCTCTGTACCTGATATGTTGTCATGGTAACTGTGTCTGTTTCTATTTCAATTTTTTTACTAATACATGATAGATTTAAATGATATAATGATTACGGTACCAATAGCTGATATTGGTCTCATTTCTCATACAAACTCGTACATCATTATTTGAAAACTTGACATAAACTCTAATTAATCACACTTTTTAATGTATATTTTTTATAATTAATCATGTGTTCATTCCAATTACTGTTGGTTAATATCCCACTGGGCCAAAGAATACATGATATAATTCTATTAGATTTGTCTCTTTTTCATTATGACTAGTGTTGCAATAGCCTTGAGTGAGGGTTCTCATTTCTATTTATTTACCTTTAAGTGGTTTCACTGCCACTTTCAACAGTATTTCAACTATATCAGTCAGTTTTAGTGGTGGAGGAAGCCAGAATACCCGGAGAGAACCACCAATCCTTGACAGTTACCTGATATACCTTATCACATACGGTTGCAAGTGGAGTGCACCCTTTTTTGGTGATTTACAAAGCGGGGCACAGAGGTGATATGCTATAGTGATTGTACAGGTAAACTAACTACGTAAACCACTTGGCCACCCAGATGTTGTTCTCATCCTGTCACCATTTGTAAAGTGGTATTCTGAACAACTTGCTCAAAAGTATTATATCCTGAAAAGTCATCAGATGGTAACAAGACTTATAAGTACCAAAATTTTCAGATATGTTGTTCACCTGATGTAGTTGTGTACTTGATACTTTATTTTTGTTAAAATGTTTGATTTAAGTGTCAGATTTTAGAAGTTCATTGAGCCTAGAATATTTCAATTGTATTTACTATATTTTCTTTAATCCACACTTCCTTCAAAACATTAAGTAAGATTCCAACCAAACTTTCAGAATTTTTTATTTCACGTGATCTAGCCCAATACAGATCATATTTAAAATTTCATTTTACAGATTTTAGAGATTCATCAAGTCAAAAAAAGCTCATTTGTAAATCTGCAAATTTAATCCTTCAAACTTATAACCAACTTTCAGGATATGTTGTTCATTTCATCTAAAGATCTTGTTGCCTGAAATGTTGATTTTACAACTGTGCTGATTTAAGAGGCTCATAGAGCCTTTTAAATTCCTCAGTTTATAATCTGAAATTCCAGATTCCAACAAACGTACTGTATCTTTTTCATTTTTGACATTTTGCCCTTGACCTTGCCCTGAGGGCAATTTTTCAAAAAGGTAATACTTTCAAATTTTTGCATTGGCATGGTTGTATTCCCATTGGTAGCTATGTTGTCCTCTGACTACTCTTGTTTTGTAGCATTTAAGTATAGAGAAGGAACATTTATTTACCAAAAGAAAGTTTTGTTGATCTTCAAGTTATTCACTTGGTTAAGTTTTAATAAAGAATCAATATGACAAGACAACAGACTTGTGAAGAAGTACAAATGTGGGCAGACTTTAAGGCCTCAGTGGTGCCTCGCTGGTGTGGATTTAGTTTCACTAAAATACGATACCATCAGGTTATGTTCAGTTAGTTTGTACTTTTCAAGTTATCAGAAAAATGTAAGAAAAAGTTTATACCTGTTGAATATTTGCCAAATAAGTATATTTGAATGACATTAATCCTGCATTGTTTAGGTGTCAGTGTATATAAACTTTAAATGTATATTTTTATGATTTACTGTTAATTATCTACACAATGACAATTTATTTAAATTATATACATTGTCAAGACTTGTCAGACCACCAGTAATTCATAACCCATCCAATTTTGAATTATTGATTAGATAAATGAAATACACTGGGTATTGGGTAGACTTGGTTTTAAGCCACTGAAAGCAAAGGTTTAGTTTTTCAGGAAGAAGTACAGTGATAACATTACTTAAGCCAATGTTTATAAGTGATACAAAAGTGACACTGTATATGCACATTTTTTATTACCTCCAATATCTGTACTTTCTAGTCAAGATAGCATCCTTTTGCCAAGAAATGACACATATATTTCTCAAATATCATGTATTTTTCTTAAAAATATGAATAAGTTGTCAATTTATTTGCCAACTGTCATTTCTGTTGCATGTTAACAATGAAGGGATAAGATATGACATAGCTGTCAATTGTCATTCCTGTGATATGACATCATCATCAATTGTCATTCCTGTAATATGACATAGTTGTCAATTGTCATTCCTGTAATATGACATAGTTGTCAATTGTCATTCCTGTGATATGATATGGTCATCAATTGTCATTCCTGTGATATGACATACTTGTCAATTGTCATTCCTGTAATATGACATAGTTGTCAATTGTCATTCCTGTAATATGACATAGTTGTCACTTGTCATTCCTGTGATTCGGCATAGTTGTCAATTGTCATTCCTGTGATATGACAAAGTAGTCAATTATCATTCCTGTTATATGACATTAATTGTTATTCCTGTGATATGACATAGTTGTCACTTGTCATTCCTGTAATATGACATAGCTGTCAATTATCATTTCTGTGATATGACATAGTTGTCAATTGTCATTCCTGTGATAGGGCATAGCAGTCAATTGTCATTCCTGTAATATGACATAGTAGTCAATTATCATTCATGTGATATGACATAGTTGTCAGTTGTCATTCCTATGGTATGACATTAATTGTTATTCCTGTGATATGACATAGTTGTCAATTGTCATTCCTGTGATAGGACTTAGTTGTCATTTGTCATCCTTGTGATAGGACATAGTAGTCAATTGTCATTCCTGTTATACGACATAGTTATCACTTGTCATTCCTGTGATATGACATAGTAGTCAATTATCATTCCTGTGATGTGACATAGTAGTCAGTTGTCAGTCTCCTGTGATATGACATATGAAAAAGAAAGGAAATGGGGTGTATGTCAAGGAGACAACATCCCATATCCAGGTTAAAACGACCCAAAACAATTAAAATGACCCAAAATAGTTGTCAATTGTTATTCTTGTGATGTGACATAGTTGTCAATTGTCATTCTTGTGATATGACATAGTTGTCAATTGTCATTCCTGTGCCATAACATTAGTTGTCAATTGTCATTCCTTTTATTTGACATTTTTTGCTTTATAAGAATTGATTTTATATTGTTATTACTGTATTGTTACAAAGTTCTTTTTTTTTCAAAAATATATTTTTGACTGGAATTGCATCAGTTTATTCAGAAGAAAAAGATTGTACAGAACATCTGTTTGGTGTATGTGATATTTGATCATTCAAATCCATAATGTAGTTATATCACATTTCTATGTTCTTGTACTGAATTTTGTATGAAGTCCATTAGTAAAGCTCTCTAAACAACCATAAAATGTTTTAGAATGCCCATAGTGTCATTGCTTATATAATGTTGGGAGTAAAGCTTATTAATAATCAAGTAAGGAGGGGAGATCACAAAATTATGGTTTGGATGAAAATAACCTCTAAAAAAATAGATATTGGTCCACAATTAACTTCTTGTTGTTTTAAGCACTAGTAAAACGTTATTTTGATACCTTCTTGGACTATAAACAGAGAATTTTTTTAAGGCTGTCAGTCAATATAACCCGATATAACCAGATCAATGCTAGGTCAGACTTTACCAACATTGCATGATAAATAGCCATTAGCCCAAACAAATATAGCATTGTTTGTATCATCTGGTCATAAAATAATAAACTGTCAAATTATACAATACACAGTCAATATAATAAAGCTACAAAAATAATACACAGAGGTTGATGAACGGGCCATTTTTATATCAATAGTAATTCTTTTTTCGTGTTTTAAAATGGATATTTTATACAGCTGGAACAAAAGATGAGATTTGATGCTGAATGTAGGCCACAATGAACTGGTTTTGAAACATTAACATATTATAGACCAGTTTTGCAATGGAATAAACTTTATGTTTCATTGTAAAGGTATATGAAAGTGAAACAAAGAATTATTGTTGCCTTATTAGGCCCTGTCAAGTTAATTTGTAGATTCTCATCCACCTGTAACAAAAAATCTGGGGCGGATGGGAGGGTTTGTTTTATATTTTTTACTGATTTTCACTAAAATTGCTAGGAATTTAAAGAAAATTTCTGAATAATTGAAAATAAAAAAAATATTGAGCCTAGAAAAAATGGGGCGGGTGGGGATGAGAATCTATAAATTAATTTGATGTGGCCTTAAACCTTAGTTGGTACATTGAAAAAAATTGAATTTTGACTTTTAACTATGATTGTTGATTTAGGACCCATGATTAATGAAAAGTCAATTACAAAACAGCAAAATGAAGAGACAGGCCGATGGGGCAGAACATTTTGATTTACCACCAGAAAAGGAATATGAAGTTAACTTTTACTGTGTACATACATAACACATATTTATATATGATAAATCACAGTACATCAATATGCATTCATCATGCATCAATCACTTTTTATCCATCCATACTAAATATGGTACATGATGGATTGAATGCATGTCTTCCAATCAAACTGAATGTGTGTTCCATCCAGATTTTTAGTAAGGTGTAGCAAATCTATAAGAATGTGCATTTTAACCACCTCAGTACTGGTTCTAAAAACATGTTGTTCAATCTGGTGATATCAGGCAATTGAATTGGATTAAACTGGAATAAATGCATATTTGGATGGCATGATATTCACGTAAAAAAATGTAGTTTGAACCCAGTATATGTTAGATAATTTTACCCTTCAATACCACTGATTTCAGGTCTACAAAGAGTGCATATGTATGTAAGACTTGTTTCTTATACAGAAAATGTGCTTCTTTCTCTTCACAAACATCTGCAGCAACAAGGCTTGTATATATTCTCATGTTACTACAAGATTTCACAATATAATTGCCAATAATATTTTCTGTCAAATTTTTGTTTGAAACGTCATACATTCTTATACAGTAGGAACTTCCTGGAACAAATTTTATATACCCAGAAGTTTCAAAATTGAACGAGATTTACACACCTTATTCAAAAAGGGGAGACAAATTATTTTTCTAATGCAATAATGTTGGTATAACATTTAAATCAATATGAATTTTGAGTTTAATTTTTATCTTTTTTTGCAGCTATTGGTGACCTGTCCACATATAGCAGAGCTGATGACCATCACACAGCAAAACATGGATTTGAAATTGATCTATTCACTGAGGATAGTAGACCACAGTGTATAAAGGATCAGTATTACACAGTCAATCAAACACCTGCCTGTAAACTTCGTGGTGCTGACTTGTACAGGAAGGATGGCTTGTGTACAGAACGTTTGTTTAGGTTGTGGCCAATTGTTCTTAATGAACATAAAGTTAGAACTCCAGACCTTAATTTACCAAGAAAGGTATGACAACATTATTTGAGGAATGGTTCAGTTCTACTTGTCTAAAGTAAAATGTACATTACTGTACTAAATAAGTTAATATTGAGTGTATGGCTACATGATTCATATGTCTTATATTTAATGATACAATTTGTATATATAACTATAAGAACAATGGTTTTATTGTTGTCGTTCATCTGAAAGTTACTATTAGGCTTTCAATAATGATACCCACCCACCCCCCCTTCTGCAAACAAGGTAAGTGGGTATCTAGGAACCACCCTGTCTGTCTGTCTGTCTTTCTGTCTGGTCTGTCTACCTATCCGTCAGTCTGTCCATACTTTTTCTCTCGCCCATGACGAAAAGTCGCGGAAGCAAGACTTAGGGATAGCGTTTCCGGCGGCGACGGTGGCACAGTCAACAATTGCAAACTATTGTGAATTAACAAGCTTATGTTAGTTGTAGGTCCATAGTACTTGATGTGTAGTTGCATCATTATGGGTACAACTCAAATCCCTACTTAGTTTATGGCCCTGGCCCCTTAGTCACGCATGAACGATCACTTTAAGTTTTTAGCAAGCAGTTTGTACAGCCTGTACCAATTGTCTTAGCCAATTGATATTGGACATGCAGTTACATCTTGAGGAGTACATACCGATTTCATGCCCAGATGGTGGCCCTGGCCCCTAAGTCATGCATGAACGATCACCTTAAGTTTTTAGCAAGCAGTTTGTACAGCCTGTACTAGTAGTCCTAGCCACTTGATATTTGACATGCAGTTGTGTCTTGAGGAGTTTATACCGATTCCACACCCAGATGGTGGCCCTGGCCCCTTAGTCATGCATGAACTATCACTTTAAGTTTTTAGCAAGCAGTTTGTACAGCTTATACCAGTAGTCCTAGTCACTTGATATTTGACATGCAGTTGCATCTTGAGGAGTACATACTGATTCCACTGTGCAAATTTAAACGATGCAAGGGGTTGGCGAGACATATCCTGTGTCCACAGTTTATTGCAAGCGCAACTCCTCTTAAATTGCTGGAAGGATTTTGTTGAAACTTTACACAAAGTAAGGACACTGCATGCAGATATACATGATTACATGGAGGAATATAAAAAGTGTCTGATACCATGAAAGGGAGTTAATACTTCTTTGATTCCTTCAGCGGAGAAGTTGAAACAAGCATACAGTCTTGTAGTTCCAACATTATGAATAATAAATTACCAAATTTGTATCAGATTTCTATAGAATACAGGAATATCTCCTTAAAATTGATTTTTATTACATAATATAATCAGTAAAATTTAAAGTATGTATAGTGGTTAAATTAAACAGATCTATATTGGATTGGGGTATAAATAAGTACAGATATATATATTTTTCTCTTGAAAAATAAGTAAGATGTTAAGATATAAGTAAGACCTAAGTATATTTTTCTATACAAATTACCGGGTGGATCTTGTTACGGAATATTTGATTATCAAAGAATTAGAAAGAGAAGATTGATTTTGACACCTACTGTTCAAATTTTACGATCTTTCTTTTCTTTTGTTGTCAAATGAAAGTAGACAAAATTGATTATAGAAAGTTTGGGTAGATATGACATAAATACCAGACATTATTGATGGATATTACAGTACATGACATAAACATAAAATTCAAACTCAATGGGGAAGACCTTGTGAAATTTGTGCTCATTTAGGAAATCATAAAAAGACCTTGCTTGTTTGTAATTGTCAGACACTTATGATAATCCTTCAATAAATTTGTTACAAACAGATGAATGGGCAAATAACTAAAGGTTCTCGCCCTACTTCATTTTTCTTAGGCAAAAGCTAATTAGCAAATAAGTAAATAAGTAAATGCTTTATATATACTGGGTAACACAGTTGGTACAACCAGATTTCTAATATTTATGGCAGAAAAAAATCACGTGGATGTTCTTAAATTAGAAAAAGGTCCAGACAAATTCATATTTGACAAATAAATACATTTATGTATGAAGTCGTGATGTATAAGTCTCTTTATATTGATATATTATTTTGTTATGGCAAGTAAAAGTGCAGGTAGCTATAAAACCAAGGAAAGTAAAATATAATTTACATTCACCAAAGATTTTTGTTGACTCATAAATTTTACAGTTTCTCCTGAGGACACTTTTTCACTTTTGACACTGAATTTTCCTGTTAGTTTAGAAAACTCTTAGGAAGTATAAAATTTATATGTATTTGTTATTGATATCGATGTTCGTGACAGTTGTTATTTGATAATCTTTTACTCCCTTTTACAGAGACAATAGTTATATCTCTGTTCACCCCTAATTTTGCTGTTTGCCTTATATGCATTTTCAATTTTCAATTTCATTTTCAATATTTCATGTAAAAGGGACAAATGACTGGCATTTCCCTCCGGGACTCCTCCAGTCTGTATGTCTTGCCAGTCCAGCAGCCATGAACTTTGTGTTCCATTTTTAATAGGAAGATGTTACTATAACTTGAAAGTAAAGAACCACAATTACAGTTTTGATTTGCAGCTATCATATTTGCCCTAATAAGCATCAAGGATGCTTTGAAAATACTTTATACATATTGAATTTTTTATTGGTTTAGATATAAAGCAGGGTTATTTTCACATTAAAGTTCTGAGATAGATCTTCAAGAAAATTTAAACTAGTAAATATTACAACTTAACACTAGTAAAACTATCTCTAAAAATATATGATAATGCTTATATGTGAGTAAGTCAGTTCAGTGAAAATTTTCTTGTTCATGTTGCCATGGTTTTTATATGTAGTAAATTTGTATTTTCTTTGCTATTTTTTCAGTTACAATCTGTGTTCACATTTGAGAAAAGATACAAAAGACTGAAGTCCAGGCCTAAAACTATAACAAGTTTAGATGAACTATACAATGAGGAGGAGAAGAAAAATAAGGAAAATGAAAAACCTTATGATGTGCCAAGATTTCCTCCATCGGAAAAAGTTTCAATTAATGTCTCGGGACAAAGTTTTCAACAGATGGAGTCATTCAGACAAGCATTAGTACACATCGAAAGGGAGGACACCAAAAAGAAAAAGAAACGTAAGAGTATATCTGGTGTTCCAGAGGATATCATGAAAGAAATTGAAAAGTTTGAGAAAAAGAGGAGGAGTACTAGTGGTCATGATGTCAGAGATTATTACTTCGATGACCTTGATGAATCTGTCAATCAGGTCGAACGTGATGAAGAAATGGCGAAGTACTTTGATGAAGTAGATGCTAAGATAGAAGAAAGAATGGAAGAAGAAGTTTTAATGAAGGAAAGAAAAATTATGAAATTTTTACCTTGCAGACGTTCAAAATCTCTACCTCGTTGTGTAAGATTATATAAACCCAACGAAAAACGGCAATCTGTTGTTGGAAACATTAATGCGGAAGGCAGTTCACTTAGTTTAGCTAGTAGTGGAACATGTGCTAGTAGAATTTCTCGTTCCACTAAACGTTCAAGTATAATTAGTAACAAATTCAAAATACTTGTGAATGGTAATAGTAAACCAACAAACAGTGAAAAGCCTCGTCCCAGACCAAAGTCTCTGGACTTGGATGCTATTGATTTCAATGACAATATTGCCAGATCAAATTTGGCACGGACAAAAATGCCAAGTATGCCGGATGGTGTTTTCAATAATACAACAGCAGAAATGAGAAAAAACATTGGCCCTGGTAGCTATTATAATTATGAAAGCAACACTTTACCTAGGAGACAACCAAAGAGATCGGAATCACCATGGGAATATCTGCCAAAAGACTGGACAAGTTCTGTCAAGTTACGAGAAATAAATAAAGGAAGATCAAAGGAGGATAGACAGTCGTCTTCAGGTACATATTGTGATAGAATGAAGCTTCACCACATTAGGTTGTCCATATATAAAGGACAATTGATACACATCCAGATGACAAAGTCTGGTTACTAAATACAGATTTTTTAAAATTTTTATATTGAAGACATGGGGATCAGTCAAGTTTGCAGGAAATAAATTACACATCAGAAAGTTATAAAACACCACACAACGTTCAGCTTTGAGTTTAAGGTAGATCAACACTAATATACGGCGTATTTGTGAAACACAAGTCAAATGCGGAAATGACTTGATTTTCAAGCCAGAATATTCCTTATTTGGCCTTTTTGATTGTGACATCATAATAGATTGACATACACTTTCCTGCGAATTAGCTCCCTTTTCCCGAAAATATTGTCTATTTCGTAAATTATATAAAATATCTTTCTTAATCAAATGGTGACATATAGATTTTTTAAGCTCAACATACAGCTGAAGTATATACAATGTACCTCTGAAATATAAAAAAATTTAAAAAAAATCTATCTGATATTTATTTCATATGAAAGCTAAACAATAAGCATGTTCTCACAGTCACCTATATATTCTTTGTAATTATACCAAATTTGGCCTGATTTTAGAAGCCTGATAACAGGAAAAGATGATCGGTGACATATCATTTTTATTTTATTTTTTGAAACAATGGACTAAGACCTACAAAATATCTTAAAATAAAAAAATTCTGTCTGATATTTTTAGGCTCGAACTACCTTAAGCATTCATTGTAATGTACCCATTAAAAAAAAATGAAAAATTACAAATACAACTGCTCATACTGAAGTTTAGGTCTCCTTGGACAAAAAAAAATGATACATTTACAGTTTACAATTCTCTTAAGGTAGATAGACACTGAAGTGCTGCACTATTCAGTTGTGCATTTAAAAAATATAGTCAAATATGGGTTTGGTTTGATTTTTTGCAGGAACAGTCATTTGAAAGGTAATAATTGATTGACTAATGTGGAGTATAATATTTTGTTCACTATTCCATGAATTAACTCCATTTTCATGTAATTGATGTATATATTCAGGAAATTTTGTAAAATATCTTCTTTAAAAGGGTAGGCACTTATACATTTTTTCACCTTTTCCGATAGATGAGATTATAAACAATCTTTTAACAAAAGTTTCAAAAAATTTTCATGAATAAAAGGTACATAGGTATCAAGTTAATTGCCTTTCCTTATTTTCCCCGTGCATTCTATGTAAATTTAGATACAAAATTGGCCAAAAATGTGCAAACTGAATGAAAAATCAAGCACCTTCACTATAATACTGTTTATTGCAGATTTCAAGTTGTAGATTCCTCTTCTGAGTGAACAATTTTCAGTTGTGCTGATAAATAAATCTCCTGGATGTAAAATATTAGTGTCTATCCACTTAATGATACATGTAAATCAGAACAAACTGTTTTATATGCTCTGCACTTATATCGTTCAAAATGCAGGCTGAAATATTTTTGATGCTGACTTGTTTAAACCATTATGGATTGTTATGACATTGGATATTATATTTAAAATTAAAATTTACACATTTTTTTTACCTATATTTTTATGAAATTTAGGTTAACAGGTTCTTATATAAATAACGAAATACCAAAGTTACTGTGAATTTATTTTCTGCATATGCACATTTCGACAACTTATGTCTCTTCAGTGCAGATAAAATCTAAACATTTGGAAGACCATAAACTCAAATATATTCAGATACTGATAGAGAACAAACAACCAATATGATATAAATGTAAAGCCAAAAAAGAAAATATAAAGTTAGGAATCCTGCTAGTCCTGTGAGAGAACAATCTTGTTGCATGAATGGAGACATTTTCAAAAAAAAAAAGGATGAGTCATAGAAATAAAGTCTATATTAGTAATTTTTAAGGCCTACACCGAGATTGTTTCACTTTGTCTGTCCGTCCACACATCTGTCTGACTGTCCTTCAAAAAAAATTTTGTCTAAGATTTCTTAGCTTGTATAAGTGGTTATTATTTGAAATTTGGTCTGAAGCTTGAAAATGATGAGTTTTAATGTGTAAGCTATTCTCAAGTTTGTTGGACATCCACTTCCTGTTTGCAGATACTTTATTTTTAATTTTCAATAATAAGCAAGATTACTATCATTTTATTTTTGTTTGCAATTTACAGGTCATTGGAGTGGTACCAACAGTAATAGACATTCATTAGACTCTGATAATGTGAAATCTGACATCATTCCTAAGTCAACGTCTCAGGTATCATTAGGACAAGATTCTGGTAGAGGATCACCATTACCAATAGATGAAAGGTTTGTAGCTTTGTGCTCAGTTGTTAAGAGCTAGAGTGAGAATTTGGCATTACCTTAAATTATATTTTAACTCTGGTGGAAAAATCTCATTGGAGAATTTGTTCTCTGATAACAGATAATTATGGGATATAGTTACAGTTTTATATTAGACCCTTGAAGCACAAACCTAACATTACTCACCAGCTGTTACAGGGCCAATTTTTAACTGTCATAACCTTTCTCCAAAATAGAGTTGACTCGGTGAAATAAAAACAAAACAAAAAAAATACAGAAAACCTTTCCTGAATTCATAAAATAATAGATTATTTAACAGAAAGTATTACTGATACTACATTCCATAAAAATTAAGGAAATTATTGACAACACAATTTACCAAAACAAACATGATTATAAGGAAAAAAATCATCAATCAAGATAATGTATGATCCAGCAATACCATAAACTAGTTAAACATTATAAATTGATCTGAACCCAAGACAAATGAACATTTATCAATGTTTTCTACTTCAATCTTGACAATGGGTTGGTGCAAACATTCCTGTAAAGTCTTATAAGTTTGGAATTGAGAGGTTGAAAAGCTGTCAGAGTAGCTTTGGATGAGATGCTTTCTAGCATCATAATATTAAAAGTAAACAGTAGAAATTAAAAGAAATATGGGGTAAATGTCATTGAGGCAACAACTCACAACTTCTGCATTGAAAGCTTTTTTTTTCAAAATACAATATCAATAATAATTTTTAGGCCTAAAAATTGATGGATGAATAAATTGTGTTTCATGTTCATTTATTTCATGTAATACAATGACATGTTCTGGCCTTGTACAAGGCTGTCATGCCAAGCTGTCTTAAAAAGTAATGGTTGTAACACCATTTTAACATTGTTATGATTCTGAGCCCATACATGTTACACAACCTCCGTTACCATACAGCCTTTTGCAATGGGTAAAAACCAAAGTATAGAGATGTTCAATGTTAGGAAATGCATATACTTTACAGTTATAGGCACAAAACCACAGAAAGTGTAGTATGAGCAAATCAGGAATTTTAGTATAAGTAATTGCAATCCACAAACCTTAATGAGTTCACAGAACATTGCCTTTGAAATCAGAGATCAATTTGTTTTAGGAAGAAAACTTCCATGACTTTATCTTAGTAACTGATAACTCTATTACAGTATTGGTCATATATTGTACAGAGTATAATTTCATTTCCAATTTTAGGGGAAGTACTGATACGAATGGTGGATATATAGGTGATAGTGGAAGTACTGTTACAGATGGAACATCGGTACAGGAAGCAAAATTTGATACAGAAAACTGGTTACGGACTCTAGCAATCAGGGCTGCTGCGCGGGACGAAATATCAACAAGTAGTGCTGAAACATTGAATTCTTTAACAAAACTTACAAGACAAAATATAGAGGCATTAGATTTGATGATGTCCCCATCAAGACGGAAACCGCGGTTGTTGGAAGATGAGGAATGTTCTGAATATTCTGTTGATCAAGAGGGATTTTATACATCATTTCATAATGACAGTGGTTTACGAAAAAGTAGTGCTACTTTAGTGGATGAAGATGAACTTTCACATAGTAAGGATTCTCACAGCATTTGTAGTTTTGACAGTGTAATTCATAATCCAGAGTCAGAAAAATATGCAGGCATAAAAAAGAATCAAAACTGTAAATCCCTAAATAAAGTGACGCCTCCATTACCTCCAAAACGGACAAGTTCAATGTCATCGGTTAATTCAAAATCGCAATCAAAAGAAACGTCCCCAGGGGGTATAAGTAGGCAGGACTCTATGTTCTCGGATACTGATCAGGAAACATTTTTTCAGAGAGTTGAAGATAAATCAAAGATTTCTTCCCACGGAATTCCTTCTTTGTGTACACTTACTAGTGATGAGGAATCAGTGATTGGAAAAGGGGAAAGCTCTGGTGAATTATCAGACAAAAATACATGTAAAGTTGTTGATCAGAATCAGAACCTTGCAGATCCTTCCATATTTTCACAAGTTTCGGATGGAAGGAGTATGCATGGAAGCTGTTCTATGGATGGAATATCGGTGTTTACGATAACTTCTGATCAGTCAACATTTAACTTTGATGAGTTGGAATCTGTTCAAAGTGAGAACAAAACATTACGTAGAAAAACATTGTCTAATATTGATGGAAGTATCGGTTCTTCTGAATATACAAAATCATGGCCCAGAAGTAATAAGAAAGAGGATACAAAATCTGTTTTGTCAAGTATCTTGAAAAATACTGACAAATCTGTACCATCAAAATCACTTTACTTTTCTCCCGTGTTGAATACATTTGATTCAGCAGGATCAAATAGTGTTGAACAATCTGAAGAACCAAAAACAGCCTCAAAAGAAGAACTTGAAAAAATGGGAGATAACTCCAGCTATATGCTATCTATTCCAATGGCTGATAGAAGTTCTGAAGGAAATAAATCTGAGTTACCAAGTAAATACCAACCAGTTTTGGTTGTGAAGCCTGGCATGGGAAGAAATGAATCTGTTAAAAATTCATTAGAAAATCAAAATATAGGTACTAATGATTCAAGCGCAAAAATGAATATTGAAGAAAGTTGTAGTTTTGCCATAACAGGTAATCCTAAAGCAAATGAAATAAATAATTATTCAGGAAACGATACAAGTTTACAGACGACCTCTTTCTCAAATTTGACAGGAAGTATAAATTCCATAAACTCTGAATTCAGTATGCCTGATAGTCTGACTTATGTCAGCATGACGAGCAATTGTAGTTCTCCTAATTTATCTAACATGGATGTTCCTGCCGTACTAACACCTACTGGATCCATGGATTCATTAGTGAACACTACAAAACCATGTAGTGAATCAGTGGACAATTCTAACTTAAGTACAACTATGGAAACAGTAGCCATAACAACAAACACATTTTCATCCTTTAATAGTACAAAAGAGGATGATCTGAAATCTTTCAGGACATTTTCTGGTGAACTTATCCCTGTCTCTCCACCATTTACAACATCAACACCGTACACATCTTCAGCTGGGTTGCCATACCAACCTGGAGTAAATCAATTACAGGAATCTCCTGTCTCATATTCAGAAAATAACTCAAGTAATCAGCAAGGAAGGATGCATCCGTCTCGATCAGTTCCATCAAACATGAAAAATTCCGCACAGATAGAAACAAAAAGACATTCAATTGGATCAAGGCCTCATCCAGTGGTGAATTTAAATCATATAGAAAAAACAGATTACACATCAAATGCATTACCATCAAGCCGTACTGACTCTTATCGTGTTGCTATGGTAAATCCAACTCGAAGTGGTTCATACCATGTAGCAATGAATGAAAGTGCAAGTTTTCCTTCATGTAATATCTCAAGCAAGCGATTAACAACTCCAAGAGTGAATGTAACAAATCAAATGATCTCGCAGTCACATGACCAGCAATTATCCAATCAAAATACACAAAATGATCACCAGCGTTTGTCTCAAAAGTCATATCAAAGTCAGCAAGATTTTCAGCCATCAGGAAACACAGGGAAAGGAAGATACAATCCTCTCTATGCATCAACCTCAGATACTGCTAGGGTGCCATCACATAATCAAGCAAAAAATCAAGATTTGTCAAGAAGAAAAAGTTACGATAAAAATCCATCACCATCCTTAGACCTAAACCGAAAACTTGCCACACCTCAAGGGCAGTATCAGAAATATCCTTCACCTTCATTAGGACGTCAGCAAAAAGAACCTTCACCGTCTCAAAGTCGACGGCAAAAGGAATCTTCACCATCTCAAGGTCGTAGACTAAAGGAACCATCACCATCTCAAGTTCGTCGGCAAAAGGATCCTTCACTATCACAAGGACATATCCAAAGTCAACAATTAACATCTCAAGACAGTCATGTTAAACAGTCGTCATCTCAGAGTCATGAGAATTATCAGAAAAACATTAAAGTTGAACCACAATCTGCAGGTCAAAGTTATTCTGCAATGATTATTACAGGTCGTAACAATATAGATCCAAAAAATGTTAGTTCTACCCAAAATATGCCTGGAACAAGTGCTAATGACTTAAATTGTAGAACAGACTCGTATCGAGTTGCCTTAGGAACTAATTATGACAATCCTGCCCGTAATACATCCTATCGTGTCGCAGTTAAAGATACAGACCCACTTATTGCAGACAACCGATTTGACATAATAGATTCTATTACAACAGGAGGAAGGGATTCACGCAGGATGGGAATTACTAATATTGATCAGGTGAAGGCTGCAGAACAACAAGATACGTCATCTGATAGTCAAAAACAAGTAGTTGTTAGGAGACGAAAACCTGATGTGGACCCAATTTCTGTTTTATCAAATCGTGAAAGTAACAGCAGTAAAACAAATAAAAATAGATTTAGTTCATCATCAACATTTATTCAGTTTGATCCTATATCGGAAGACTGGGAATTTATGATGAATTCCTCAGACTCATTAAGTCAATTCTCTAATAACTCAGATAGAGAGTTATTGGACAATAGTGGAATAGTGAGCAGGGATCCAGTCAAAGTTAATGCAATGTCTGGAGGAAAAGTGAATCAAGAGAAAAGTTCTTCGTCATTGTTAGGGAGCATTAAAAGTACTTTTAAGTCCATGTCAGGAAAACAGTTGAAAGATCCCTTAGATGAGGGGAGATTTTCAATGGTGTAAATACTGCTAGATAAATTCAGTTAAGGAATAAAAAGAATAAAATAAATCTCAGATTAAGTAATAAATTTATGAACCATTGGTTTAAACACTTTGGAGATTAAGAAATTCAAAAGTTATACTGTTGTTACCTGATAATAAGATTTATGGTTTGTTTTTAATTTGTTGGAATTAAAACACTAATTGTTACTGATGAAGATTTTGATATTTTTTCCTGTTTTTAAGAAATTATGTATTTGTTAATTTTGATTTGTTAGCATATCAAAAATCCATGTTCTTCTTATAGATCAGAGATCATTTGAAATTTATTGATACCAATTACAAAAACAACTTGTTACAGGATTCTTTTATTATTTTGTCTGAAAATGAAATAGTGGTTCTTCAAAGCTGAAAGAATAGCTCAATTGAACAAAAATAAATATACAGCTGGCTTTGAAAATTTTTTCCATGTTGCCATATTTTGTACAGTCATTTTTTTCGAGTCCATTGTCATAATATCTTAATGCCAAAAACAAACATTCTATAATGTATAGATAAAGTTATTTTACCAGTGGTTTATTGTTATTTTGGTAGTTAATTTTAATGAGCGCATTTATGCTTTACCCATGTATTTAGGGAAAATAGTGTTACATTTTAGAAAAGAATTGTTGTACCGTACAATTTTTAACAACAAATGTGCCATTCTCAGTTATTTATATGTTTTAGATCATTTTAATGCATATAAGTCCATTTTATTAGATAGATTTTTAATCTTAATTAAAATCTAATTCATCATTCAAATACAAGGGGAAAGTTGTCAGTAAAATTATTGGTTCGACAGACATTAAATTTTGTATTGGGGTTTCATTAGCTTTTGTTGTGTTATCAGATTGTGTGCAAAAAGTTTTAAACTCATTCATTTTTTAGAAATTTAAAAATATGTTGTACATATGACTAATACAGATTTAAAAGTGTTGTTTATATAATATACTTAGTATCAGATATTTTTCCATGGTAAAAATTACCTTTAATGTTGTTTTTGTTGTATAGATATTTAAAAAATGTGTCATACCATTGTACAAACTCACTTTGTATTTATATAATCATAAATAAAAAAATGGCAGCATTCATTATCAACATTCCATTTCAACTGTGATGGCTTCAGATCATAACGCCTCCATAACTCACTGGGATCAGAACATTTTGGTTTGTTGCAAGAGTCCTAATGTTTGGATGAGGGTTTGGCCAAAATTTTAGATCTTTTTTTTTTGTAATTCTATTAGTGGTAGAGATTTTACAAACAGTAATGAAGAAATTCCTTTTTTCCAGTTAATAGGATAAATTTTCAGCATCAAATTGAATTTCATATCCCTTTTCAAGTTATATTGCTCATTTACACCACACTGAGACATACATTTAAGACAGTTTTTTACATTTACTGCAATGAATTGTATTCAAATTTCAGTAACCTCTTTCAAATAATTTTATTCCTGGTCTCACGTCATGCTCTGTTTACATTTAGACCCACAGTTAAGTGGTTTCAAACATTTATTGCAATGAATTGTATTAAAGTTTCTATTCTTGCTTTCTCATGGGTTTCACATATTAAATATACAAGTGGTAATTTTGGTTGGTACTTTATTTTTGCTTTATTCACGGTTATCAGACAGTTGCAAAAATTGAATACGGCAAAAAATAATTCAAATGTGAGACTTTCAACACCAAATGATTAGCAATCATAAATATTTCAATTTGTGAAAATAAATTCAAATGATTTTGAAAAAAATCGTGAAATTGCAACCTGCGAAAAATAACCACTTATACAGTATACATGTATTATACAGTATGTATATAACTACAAGATGGTGAAATATACAGTATACATGTATTATACAGTATGTATATAACTACAAGATGGTGAAATATTTTGTTATTGTGTCTAATTAAAAAAAAATACTGGCTTCTTTCATACTTGTTTGTCATATGAATGCCGGATCTTAGTACATATGTGTTGTTTCTATGTTTTTTATACATTTATGTTTCAAAATTTTACCCTATTACTTCTGCTTTTGTTTGTGGATGTAAATTTATAAAAATATGGTTTAAATTATCTCCCTTTAGGAAAGATGAGTAGTTTTATATGTTTTGATAAAACAACCATGTTGAAGGTATATGTGAAAAGAAACTATTGTCAAATTTATGCAAGCATAATACAATTTTCAAATATTGTTGCCATAAAAATGAATCATTTCCTGTTACATTACTCAACAGTACAAGGAGAAAGATCAGATGACTCTTGTCAAGGGCATATCAAATAATATATGAAAAGAGACTGCATTTCTGTATTCAAAATCAATGCAAATGTCTGTATATTTTTAATCATTTAAATCATAGAAGGTTTTGAAATGTTTCAAAGGTATATGCAAATGGATAGAAAAATTGATTTCAAATCCCGGTAATTTTTTTAATGCAGTATTAAAAGATATTCTTTAATCCCTTAACCAGTAATTTGTGGTACCTTTTTCTACAGTTAATGATTCGAAGCCATCACCTTGAGTTCATGTCAGTGCATTCCTTACCATTAGTAACATAGTACTAAATTATAATATTTGTATATACTGCTTATATATTCAGAAAAAAAACTTATTTTTACCCCTTAGATTGTATCTTTTACATATTATATTATTTTAGGGAGCAATTTTTTATTGTGTTTTCCAAGTCACAAATGCATTTTAATTTATTTACAAACTAACCACTTTTACATGTCAGGGAATTTGGGTTTTATTGTCCATTGTGTATGACCTTACCAGTCTACTAGTTCCTATTGTGTAACCATTTTAACAATTTGAGTAAGCTGTACCTTTTATTTTTTTGACCAACCGGTATTGCTGGACTACAACAGATTGGAAAAAGTTTTTGGTGGGTTGCTTTTGTTAGCTAATCAACACAATCAGGATAATTTTGAATCGTCCAACAATACTATTGTATATCAATCTGTTATGGCCTGGGGAGGTTTTACCTTAAAGTATTACCTTATAAAAAGATAAATCTATTTAATTAATGAAAGAAAAAAATGACAATTCAAATTCCCTTTATATATATTGCAATATTTATTTTTGAATTATGTAATTTTAATTTTAATAAAGTACAATATTTTTTCATTAAATGTTAACTATTTATAGTCCCTATTTTCATCAACAGATCAAGGTAAAACCTCCCCAGGCCATAACAGATTGATATACAATAGTATTGTTGGACAATTCAAAAGGATCCTGATTGTGTTGATTAGATAACAAAAGCAATCCACCAAAAACTTGTTCCAATCTATGTTGTAGTCCAGCAATACCAGTTGGTCAAAAAAAATAATAGGTACAGCTTACTCATATTGTTATATTGGTTACACAATAGGAACTAGTAGACCGGTAAGGTCATACACAATGGACTATAACAGGCATAGAACACAAGAGATTAGAAAGTCCATAGTTTTTCAACTTTCATGAAAATGAGGGGCTACTGAGATATTAAAAGTCATAAATTTTTTTTTTTTAAATCCAAATTGCAACCAACAATTTATCATAAATTCCAAAGTTTATTCCTTAAAAAGGAAAAAGAAACTTCAAACAGTCCAGTTCTTCATAGTTTTAAATATCTAATGATTTCATGTTGTCTCATTCTCTTTTTATGTCACCGCGACAAAAAGTCAGGGGCATATTGTTTTACCCCTGTCCGTCCATCAGTCCGTCTGTCTGAGGGGGTACATGGTTTGTCTGCCCAACTCCTCCTACAAAAAACATGTTAGAAGGTTTTTATTTTGCAGATCATTGGTTTGTCCGTGCAACTCCTCCCACAGTTTTGATGCTAGGAAGTTTTTATTTCGCAGATTAATTGTATCTTTATTGGAGATGTGCATGTAGAAAAGATTTGATTTTGGTGCATTTTTTTTTAAATATACATTGTTGAACTTAGTCATTTTTTTTTATGAATTAGTAATAGAGGGTACATAGATTGTCTGCACAACTCCTCCTACAGTTTTGATGCTAGTAAGCTTTTATTTTGCATTTAATTTGTACCAATATTGAAGATGTGCATGTGGGAAGGGTTTTAATTTGGTTCATTTTTTTTGCAAAAATATATGTTGTCAAACTTCTTAATTTTTTGGTGATTTAATGATAGAGGGTACATAGTTTATCTGCAAACTCCTATAATAACATGTGTTTAGTGGGGCATCATATATGTCTTACAGACACAAATATCCGTACTAAGAAATCCCAATTTGATTCAACCTTGCACAGGGTCATCCTCTAGTTTGTTTGTTAATATATTTTTATGTTATTCCAAATCCTCTTATAATCCAAGAGGAAAAAAATTAAGAAAATGATATACTTATGGCAGTGAAGAAAAATTGAAGACAAATTCTTAAGTAAAGAGGAAACCTAACCATGTTTGTGGAATGTCACATGATGTCCTAGTGGACTTTCCAATCTCTTGCATTGCATGTTTATGGTTTAATGAAATCTAGTCTTAATATTTAAAACAGCACTTTTGTTGATTGATTATGTACACTCTTAATGCTGGAAGAGTACCTCACAAAATTGTCCCCAACAAGAAGATATAGAAAGAGAAATAACTCTGCATTTAATTACATTCTTGTTATCATAAACACTGCTGATTCCATGTTATATTTTTACCCTTTATGGATCAGTGTTCATTTATTCCCTATCATATCCTTTCATGGTAAAAATTTCTATGAATTTGCAATATAAAACTTTCATATGCTGAACAATATTCTTCCCAATCTGTTTCAAGGTATAAGATATTGATATATTTGAAATATTTGAATCAGGTAAATCGTTTTAATAATTCATCCTTTTCTTTGCATTCTGCTGAAAAGATGTAAAAACAGTTTTGTATAGAGGTCAGATTTTAATAACAGATTTTGCGATAGATTTTGATCCATTGATAGGAAAAGTATTTGGTTCGAAATGAACTTGATAATAATTTCAACAAACAACATATGAATAATAAAGTTTATTTAAAAGCAATGTGACCTGTATTTTATCAATTTTTTGTTTCATATGAATTTGTCATATCAAATTTGAAAATATGTTAGATATTAAAAAGCCAAAAAATTGAACCTTGGTCAAATTTCCCCAATGCTTGCATAACAGAAGCCAGTCTAATGCTGCATTCAGACGTAATTGGATTTGATTCCCATTCGATGAGTATTACTAATGCGTATCGCAAATTTGTTTTGCTCGAAACATATCTGTAATGTTACATACACATTCATAAGGCATTCAACTAGTATTAAACTAATGGGTATCACACATTGTTTTGCTCAAAACGTTGCATTCACACATAATACATATCAAATGGGCATTGAAAACATTTTTCGATATATATTTGATGCACATTAAATATAAGTTCAAATGCAGCATTAGTCTTAGAAAATGACACATGCAGTGTGCAAAACAAAAGTTGACAGGCAAGTGTTGGTCTTTGTTTAAATTAGCAATACAAAATAAAAATACAACCGACTAGGTTGGTGTTATTCTGACATCATTGCTTTCTCTCTATTTTTATGCAAAAAAGCATTAACTGAATATTTTGAATCAATTAGAACGATTTTAACATTAAAATTTCTTTTTGTTGATATAAACTATATATGGTATCTCGATGATGTCAATCAACTTCATTGATTGATCAAAATGGCATGTGAAAATGTTAAATGATAGAATTTATGAAGTTTTCTTGAAGTTCACATGCAATAAATAATCTCTAAAAGTATATTTTCAAAACAAAAGGACAAGAATCCAGCAATGCACATTGAAAGCTTAAAAAAATAAATAAATACAGCTCATATTGACTCTTTTAGTGCACTGTAATTACAACCTGATTACTTCCTTGTCACTACAAAAGAAGTTAGATATGAAAAGAAAAAAGGTAAAAATGTGCGATAGGGAGTGTGCAAACTAGCATGAATGAAATAGTCATTGAAATCTAAATTAATTTTAAATAACTTTTCATATTTTAAAACTTAAATTCAAAAATAATTACATACTTGTAATGTAAAATCAATATAAAAGTGCATTGTACCTGCAGTAATTTATGTCTCTTCATTTTATTTCATTTCATGATCATTAAATGTATGAATATAAGGCCACATCAAATTAATTGTTTGATTCTCAGTTATCAGTAGGAAAAATAGAATGTTGAAAAAGAGGATTTTATTGTTATTTCTAAATGAAAAAATAAAATCATCTTAATTATAATTTGATTTTTTTATATAATTTTGGGGGATTTGTTGTTTGTTCTTTTTTTTTTTCACAAAATTCATCAAAATTTACTTTAATTTTAATTTCGAATGAGTGGCCAAGAATCGGTTTATTAATTTGATATGACCTGCTTCATGAGAACATGATAATTCAAAGTTTTTTGAATGAATCAAAAACATGCCTTTCAGCATTAAAACAGCTTGCAGCAGAATAACAGTATTGTCAATATATATGCAACAGATGACGATTTTGTATATATTTATTTGTAAGTGCTTTGTGAGTTTGCAGTGTTAAGTCTATGTAGAAAATATTTTCACATGAAGAATAGTGCAATCCCATCTACATTTATGTAGATCAATTAAATATTTTAGAAACAAATTGTGTTTTGCATTTGTGTTTTGCTTTATCTAGCTACTGACATTTAAGTTTTATAATCCATTAGACACATACTACTATGAGAAATAACATGTTTGTGAGACTGGGTGTGTTGTGGACAGGGTAAGGTGTCCATCACTTGTCATGTGAGAAATTATGACCAGAATTAAATCATTGCCATGGAAGAAGTCTGATAGTATTGATGAAACAACTCAATGCTGGATTTTGTCTAGTGAAACACTTAAGTCACAAGTTGTGAGATTGTTACATTGTACTGGTCTAATAACTCATAATGGCTTTAATTCAAGTGTTCCTCATCACATCTTTGGATGACTAGTTTTCAGGTTAAATTATAGTTATAAACATTTCTTTGTAGAGTCCTCATATTGGGAGTATGCTTGAGCATATTGATCAGATGAGATGCAAATATACCGTTAGCAGGAGCAGAAAGGATGTTACTAAGGAATGGAAAAGTTGAAATCATCACACTTGTCATAAATTTTAAATTCTAGTTTGAAGTCATTGTACCCCCCACAAACAAAGTTTGGGGGTCTATAGGAATCACCCTGTCTGTCTGTCTGTCCTTCCGTCTGTCCACACTTCTCGTAAGCACAACTCCTCTTAAACCACATGAAGGATTTTGATGAAACTTTACAAGAAGGAAGGACATTATATGGAGATGTGCATGAAAATATATAATTATTGTCCGAAAGCTGGAAGGGGAGATAATTCGACTTTGACTTTTCGTTGATTCCCTATGTATGGGTTACCTCTTAAACGCAACTCCTCTTAAACCACTTGAAGGATTTTGATGAAACTTTACACAAAAGAAGGACACTATAAGAGATGTGCAAGAAGCAATATAATTATTGTCGGAAACCAGGAAGGGGAGATAATCGGACTTTGCCTTTTCGTCGATTCCCTATGTATGGGTTACCTCGTAAGCGCAATTCCTCTTAAACCAATTGAAAGATTTTGATGAAACTTTACACAAAGGAAGGACACTATAAGGAAATGTTCATGAAGCAATATAATAATTGTCTGAAACCCGAAAGGGGAGATAATTCGACTTACTTTTCGTTGAATCCCTATGTATGGGTTACTTCGTAAGTGCAACTCTTTTTTAACCACATAAAGGATTTTGATGAAACTACACAAAGGAAGGACACTATAAGGAGTTGTGCATGAAGCAATATAATTATTGTCCGATACCCGGAAGGGGAGATAATCAGACTTTGACTTTTTGTTGATTCCCTATGTATGGGTTACCTCGTAAGCACAACTCCTCTTAAACCAATTGAAGGATTTTGATGAA
>MJUU01051570.1:221766-245728 GCA_002080025.1 Modiolus philippinarum | reverse complement strand
GCACATCTTCAATATATGTACAAATGATCTGCAAAATAAAAACTTTATAGCATAAAAACTGTAGGAGGAGTTGCGTGGACAAACTATGTACCCCCCTCTGACGGACGGACAGACAGACAAGGGTAAAACAATATGCCCCCCGACTTGTCGTCACGGGGGCATAAAAATAGTGTTCTATCAGTCAAAACTAATACTGAAGTAACATAATACCAGCAGAAACTTAATTTAAATGTCGTAGCTTTGTGTCTATCATTATCTTAATTCTTACCTCATACGTTAATGTTGTATTGAATTTCATTAAAAAGGATACTTGCAGAATGTCTCTACTACATATGGAAGGTTTAATGGAATGGCAAAACTCTTTGGTACATAATTACTAAGAATTACTGGAAAGAAAAATAATACATCATGGAAAGTTACTTATAATACAAGTTTCAGAGTTGGACTACATTTTATCTCCAAATGTAAAACTGTGTATAATCATTCTACCCATTCAAGTAAAACTGCACATTTGTCATAAAACTTGGTTTAAACTGCCATTCTTGAGCAAGTAATCGACAAATCTCATCAGATATTGCACACTGCCTTGTTTTACAAAGTAATGCCCTTATTCACATGAGAGAGGTTTGCAATAGTGATTGTACACTTAATCTACCTACAATGTGTGCCCAAAAGTGAGTCATCCACATCACAATTTCCTGCACATTTCATATCAAAATTTGACTTTTTTTAAATAATTGTCCTGTAGTCATTTTAAAATCAGAATAACATACATTTTCTAATGGTTATATCCTATAATTCTACATAATCAAGATTTGTAACAAAGTACCAATAGTTTAAATACACACCCAAAATCATAGATGCTATATTTTGAAAAGATTGATAGTAAATTCCATGCTATATTTTTGGATTAAGTTAACTTTGATAATACAATTAAGGTAGATAGACACTATTGCGCTGTTCAATTCAATGGTGCATTTGAAAAATAAAGAGACGGATACAGGGGAGGTTTGATTGTCGGGCAGGAACAGTGATTTAACAGCTTTTCCTTTGTGACGTCATAATTGACTGACAGATATGAAACATCATATTTTGCCCAGTTTACTGCAAATTAGCTCCCTTTTCCCGTGAATAATGCTTAATCCGCACATTTTGTATAATATCTCCATCATAAGCATGGCGACATATAACATTTTTTGTTGTAATTAAAAGATCATATCATAAATTATCTATTTACGACAATATATAAAAATCTCATGGATAAAAGGTACAATTTTACTTGGCTAACAAGAGTTGTCAGAAGACAACATAACTCGTCGGAGATTAAAGTGCCCTCAATGCACAATAAATTTGAAAGTCATTCATTTTAGTAATTGCAATGTTTCAAAACTTTTTAAATGTGATATAAGGAAGTCACATGCCGAAAGAAAACTCCTACCACTAAAAGAATAACTTCTAGAAGCATGGCTATAAAGTTTTTAAAAAAATTGCCCTCAGGGCAAGGTCAAGGTCAAAATGTCTACAATGTGGTACAGCCAGAAAGTCACATACCAAATATGGACACTCAACCACTTAATGTCTATCTTCTAGAAGCATGATCAATTTTTTCCTAAAATTACCCTCAGGGTAAGGTCAAGGTCAAGGTCAAAATGTCTAACAATATGGTGCTGGCCGAATGATATCCTCATAACGAAGTCGCATACCAAATATGAACGCCCTACCACTAAATGTCTGTCTTCTGGAAGCAAGATTAAAGTTTTAAAAAAAATTCCCTTCAGGGCAAGGTCAAGGTCAAAATGCTTAATAATATGGTGCCACCAGAATGCTATCATCATAACAAAGTCACATAGCACATATGAACATCCTACCGCTAATTGTCTACCTTCTAGAAGAAAGGTTAAAAGTTTTTAAAAATTGCCCTTAGGGCAAGGTCAAGATCATAATGTCTACAAATATGGTACAAACAGTAAGCTCTCGTGGTAAGGAAGTAACATACCAAATATGAACATCCTATCACTAAACAACTAACTTCTAGACACAAGGTTAAAGTTTTTCAAATATTGCCCTCAGGGCAAATATAAGGTAAAAATGCCTACAAATATGGTACATTTACAAAGCTCTCACCATAAGGTAGTTGCATACCAAATATGAACACCCTACCACAAAAAGCCTATCCCCTAGAAGCAAGGTCAAAGTTTTTTAAAAATTGCCCTAAGTGCAAGGTCAAGGTCAAAATGTCTACAAATATGGTACCCCTACAAAGCTCTCATCATAAGGAAGTTGCTTACCAAATATGAACACCCTACCACTAAAGTCTACCTTCTAGAACCAAGGTTAAAGTTTTTTTTAAAGTTGCCCTAAGGTCAAGGTCAAGGTCTATAAGTCAAAATGTCTATAAGTATTGTACCATAAGAAAGCTCTCATTGCAAGGAAGTCACATACCAAATTTCAACATCCTAGCTCTTCAGGTCTCCATTCCACAAGCAAGATTAAAAGTTTTGATGACGCTGCTGACACAGGGGGTATGACAATAGCTCTCCGGACATTCATCCCGGCGAGCTCAAAATTGCTTTCATATATTTTCCCTGTGCATTCTAAATAAATTAAGGGGAAAATTGGCTAAAATGAGAAAACTTTAACCCAAATCCTAGAAAAAACAAGCAAATATACCCATAATTTTTATTATCGATTAATAAAAGTTAGGAAGATTGGTTTTTCAATTGTGCTGACATACAAAATCTAACGGATATGAATTTAAGTGTCTATCTACCTTATGACTTGGTTTGTAGCACTTTAAGGTATGACATTGTAGCGTCAACCTGTTGACTTGATGTCTATGCCTTAAAGAAGTTAAACATATTTAGTATTTGTAGAGACTTTGTCTCATGTTCATTTACTCCATATCCTGTCATTGTTAATTTTTGACAGTTTACCTAAGTTACATTCTAAGACATTTAGACTACACGTTAAGAGCCATGTGTGCTCAATAAACTTTTCCAACCTTACCTGAGTAATGTAGGTCAAGTGGGTGACCTAGAAATAGTAATGGAGGTTTGCGTCCATGATAAACTTGAAGTAGTTTGGTTTCATTGTCTAATGCAGGGTATACACATACAACATCTCCTTTAGGTATGTAACAGTCACTCTGGAATTTACATGTAGGTCTTTCTGTAGTAGACCTTGCTGGTAAACAGGCATATTTCTGTAATATAAACATTTGAAATTATTTAACATGACCACAAAATTTAAATATATATTAATACATGGCCTTCTCCATATCAGCATGGTTATCATCCCGTGACCCATATCAGCCCTCGGCTGATGCCTTGGGCTGATGCCATGGGCTGATATGGGTCAAGGGATAAGGACCATGCTGATATGGGAAAGGCCATGTCTTAATCTGTTTATTATATAATTCCAATTACAATCAACAGGCTGATATGGCTTTTTCAGAACGAGGCAGTCTGATATGGCCATTTATCATCCTTCCCCATGGTTATATCAGCCTGTAGAGCCTTTCCTCAAAAGCCATATCTGGTTGACCCAGATATATCAGGAGTTGACCTGGATATATCAAGCGATTCTCCCAAAGTTTCAAAGGCAATAACATTTTTTCAAGGTTTTAAATGAAATAAAATGGCTGAAAATAAACATCTACTGCATTTGCTCTTTCCGATTAGGTATTCAAAACAGAATCATGATTACACAAATAGATAAACTAGATGTCAGAAAAATTGTAGAAACTGGGTCGTTGATATATCCTGTAGAGCTTTGACGCTTTCACATTATGACGTCATAAAAGCCCCAAGGAACGATGAAATAGCCTTACAACCAAAGGTTCCTGCAAAATTCAAAATCGACATTATTTAAAGTATTTCGGTCAAAATATTCATCCAGTTACAAAACCTTTGCCAATAAAATGATAAAGAAATAAAAAACATGTTTTTAAGCTTAAAATTGTTGAAAAGGCAATGATATGTATGCCAAAATTCCCGCGCAACTTTGTGAGAATTTGAAACTTCAGTTCAATAATTACAAAACTAAAATACAAAATAAAGGATGATAAACAAGTTATCGGGCTTTTGACAGCTGATGTATTGTAAAATATCACCCCGCTCGCCAGAATATAAAGCTTGGGGCTCGTTCGCTACGCTCACTCACCCCTGTGCTTCATATTCTGGCTCACGGGTTGATATTTTACGATACATAGCTGTCAAGAGCCCGATAACATATACATCCAGTCACAGACTGGGTATGTTGATATGGACTGTTAACTTCCGGCTATATTACATATGCAAGACAGAACATATCTTCGCTAAGAATGTAATAAACATGATTAAAATTTAAACTTATTGTATAATTGGAAACAAAAACATGGAATAGAATATAAGAATATGAGAATTAAGCAATAACAGTACATTATTTCAATAAACAAATGTAGATTTGTTGGAAAAATATATTCGCACAGTTTTGAATTTGCGCTGCCGAATCGTTGACCATTGACTCTAATAATAAACAAGTATACTCACGCCATTTTATTTTTGCGCTTCCATTCGAAACGCAAAAATCACGAAAATAAAACTGCTGCGAAAATTTCCAAGTTTACAGTAACATACTGTTATTGCAATGCCAATGCAATTAATCAATTTTATGTTGTATATTTTTGACTGAAAAATCACAAAATAAAAATTCCACAAAACAAAGTCAAAGTCTTATGTCGCTTTTAGAGGTGCATATAATGAGCATTGAATATGTATCGAAAATGTTTTCTATGTGCATTAGATACATATTACATGTGAACACAACGCTATACTTTTTGAGTAAATCAATCACTGATGGGTATTAGTTTAACACGCATCGAATGTGAATCAAATTGAATTAAGTGTGAACGCAGCATTATACATTGAAAGTTGTCATAAACAACATGACATCAGCACTTCACTTGAACTGTATTTTCTTCAACATAGACATTGGTGCATGATTATAGCTTCTGAACACTCCGAACACTCTAAACAGTAATTGAGTGGGTCAGGGCAGCTGTGCAGAACATGTTCCAACTGTGCCAACTGATGAGGTGGCGCGTTTGGAACAACGTATGGATTCAAGATGGCGGCAAAAAATATGAACAAGTAAGGAAGAAACTTTAATAAATGAACTGCATTATTCTAACAAGAAAAAGTTAAAAATCTCAATATATAATTGAAGTTGATCATACATGAGATTGAAATTCAACAATTGTTTATGTTAGATTCTTCTGAAAGTGATAAAAACTGTTATTATCAAATACGCCTGCCGATCTAAAATACAAATTAGTTGAACTGTATACGCCTGCCAGTTTCAGTGGTTGCACTTAATTCAAAAATCAATATAGATCAATAGCAATAAATGAAATAAATATTTTTTCCCAAAATTTTAGGAGTCAGAATGTTTATCCCATATTCAATGCTTGCAGAAGAAACCTGCGTTTCCAGTATTTTTGTGTGTGTCAACTTTAAGGTAGAAACTATTTGTATATAATAATTCAATTTCCAATGAGTTCAGGGTTGCTGGGGTAAAAATCACGATCATGTAGATTTTGATCGCTATATATTGTTCTGTTCCTGTTCTATGCTACTTGATTTTCAATGTTCCATAGAACATATAGAACATGTTCTGAACAGGATAATCGAGCACGGCAATTACTTTGTTTTCTATTTGCTTGAAATCAAAAGTTAATTGAAATAATAGATGTTTGGGCATCAAAATTGTGTTTCATTTTGTTTAACTGACAAGACATCTGTCATTTCAAAATGGCCAACAAATGGCAGAAAGGAATGATGTCATATCCTGCTTGAGAGAGGTAGATGGTGTATTTGACTGTCAGTTTTGACAAACAAAATCTTCTGTTACATATATATTGCATTATAATTTATTGTTGGCCATAATGAAACAAAATGAACTTTCTTCTTTGACAAGCTGAAAGCAACACTGTTACTGAAATTTTTTTCAAACTTGTATTTATTGGAAAAACCATTTATACTATATGCAATTGTTATTATTTTATTGCTAAAAAGCTTTGCCAACTTGTTCCCTAGTACATGAGTGAAAAATAACATTGCTTCATCATGAAACGGCAGAAGTAATTGGATTACATGGATCCTCGAATACACAATGCAGTTTAAGTCTTTTAAAATATACAAGACAGAATTTAAGATGGTATATGCCTTAATGCCAATACATTAAGATATCTTAGTAACAACGTTACTACATTGGTTTCATTTACCATCATTTTGGAGGGATATTATCATTTTTAATTTCACACACTTTACAAAATTCCTTCACTCAGTCTTTTGCCACCAGATATGTAGTACTGCTGAAGTACTTTTATTCATGGACATCAATTTTTCGTGGTTCTAACAAATATCCCTATTTCGAAGGTACTTAAATTCGTGGTTTGGAATTCTGTGCATTAAAACTCTACAGAAAAATGAATTATATGGGAAGTTAATTTTGTGGTTTTAGCCAACAAAGAAATCCACGAAAATTGGAACCCCACAAACAATAGTACTTTCACAGTATGCAGAACATTTTTCAGATTGTTTACAACTTACATCATGAGGAGCTGTCTTGGTATGATAATTAAAACATAGATGTGTACTGCTGCTACGGTTACAGCAATCTACAGTCTTTCCTGTTTGTATCCAATCTGAAACTATAAATATATTTTGTTGGTATACCATACAGTACAGTTTTGAGTTGAGTGATTCATTAGTTAAAGATTAAAATAGGAATATTATAAGTGCAGAACAGAAGTACAGTACATTTAACTATTCTCATCTAAAAAGGAGTTTTCCAAAATCTCTATGTCTATAAATTTAATTGAAGGCTCCGACTCAAGTTTTATGACACCCATGTTCTGACCTCTTGAATAAAGGTGAGTAGTGCAAAGTAAAAACTCACAGGAGTTGCAAACAGGACCAGATAAATTTTGATAGGTTTCCAACTGAACCAAAACCATTGTGGTAGTAAAACTAACGAGATAAATAGAATATCTTCCAGAATTTATAAAAGGGGTCATTTGAGGTCTTATACATTTAGTTATTGTAAATAAATTATAAGCTTAAATCTTTTTCAACCTTTACATTTTTATCAATATATCATTTTTATAATATGTAATGCTTCTGATTTCAAACTAACCTAGTGGTTATAAATAACTGCAAGTAAATTTATGTTAGCCATGTACAAAGATCTGCAAAAAAGTATCCGTCACTTGAGAATAAAAAAATTGAGATAAAAATAGTATTGGTGCATTTAAGTATAGCCTGTTATCTCCAAGATTAAAGGAGCATAACTCTAAAAATACTTGCATCTCTCTCACTCTCAACCATAAATCAATTTTTTCCCAATATTTGTGATCAGCAAAACAAACAAAGTTTACAGACACTTTGGCTAATGAAACGAGCGAGAAATGGACAGACTGACAAAAATTTGAGGCTATCTTTTAGTACAACACAACTCCATGTAATTGGCTTAAAATATGTGATTAGTGTTACTTTTTGGTGATGCATCCAAATCTTTAATCAAATTCAGTGCCATACAATGTCCCAGAGATGGTTCTTTCATACTGACAGCAATACATGTTGTCCAGTCCTCAAGACTTGTTACTTTACAATCACTTAAACTGGTAACTGCTTCTCCTACTGCTAAACCTCTAGGTCCTGAAACAGCTGAGTTCTACAAAAAAAAATTATTAATGTGTGTTCAAGTCTAAAGAAGTTTTTCTTGCAATTATGGTTGATTAGGAATCAAGTAAAATCTCACAATTTTTGACATTTTGTTCTATTTAAGGTAAATAGACACTGTTGCTCTGTGTAATTTGGTGACATATTTGAAAAATGTAGAATCAAATACAGGTTTGGTTTGATTTTTTGGTCGGAACATACACAGACAGGTTTTCCTTTGTGAAGTCATAACTGATTGACTTATTTGAAATGTCATATTTCAGCCACTGTGCTGCAAATTAACTCCATTTTCCCATTAATAGTGTTTATTCCAGAAACTTTGTAAAATATCTCCGTTTAAAGCATGGCGACATATCTATTTTTTGTCTTTACCCATAGTTGGAATGCTGACTTTCCAGACCAGATAATGCCATCAATTAAGCCTTTCAACATGTAAAATGAAAATGCATACCTGAATGTTTACATAGGTATATCATAAGTCCATCTATTTCATAACTACAGAAACCACATCATACCTGAAACCTTTTGAAATCTCCAATGGTGTTTTTAAGGCATTCTAACATTGAAATTGATTTGGCAGAGTTTTTCTCAAAGTCAATTCTTCTAGTGCTTTCACTTTCAGTACTGATGCTCTGTTTGTATCAAAAAACTATTTGGAGCGATCATAACAGAAGGATGTACTATTTATTATCACATATTTATACGCAAATTGTACCATTTTGCATATGTTATAACCGTATGAAAGTATGATTGATATCTGTGTCCGGGGCAGATGGCTGTTATCTGCCCTGTGTTGATGATGTCATCTAGAAACATAAACAAAATATGGGTGAAGCGGAAGCTTTTTGTCGTGTTTTGAAAATGAAAAGTCAGAATTTGTTGGTGCCTTAAAAATGACACACTGAAGGAAAACCTTTTTGATACTGAAATTTTCAAACAGTGGCTTCAGACAGTAGGTGAATTCCGTAAGATTTCACCAAGTCAGATTTATACTGTATACATTGTTATTCCTGGCAAGATTTTTTCATCTTTTAGATGAGAAAGATGCAGTTTTTGAACACTACTTGATCCATTCTATTTTAGCATCTCTCAACAGATACATGTACCATACGTATTGAAGCAATACAAAAATAAACAAGAGGCTCTCAAGAGCCTGTATCGCTCACCTGGGTCATGGCTGACACAATAAGTCAAAATTATCACAACGTTTAAGGTTCTCATTTTCAAATTTGTTTATTGACTGTTTAAGGGTCTCATTTTGAAGTTTGCTGATGTTATATGATCCCAAATTAAACCATGTTCCCCACAGGCAGCTATTTTTGATGGGGCGTAGACCAACTGTCACTTTTCTTGAAGACCATGTTAGGATCATTGTGCCTCACTTTGGTTCCAATTGGCATAGTATTTTCAGAGGAGATCTTTAAATGATTTCCCATGGGGTCCAAGGTTAAACAATGTTCCCTGCTGACTGCCATCTTGGATGCTATGCGGACATGCCAGACACATTTTATGAAGGGGACCAAGTAAGGACCATTGTGACTAAGTATGATTCCAATTGGCCATGTACTTTCAGAGGAGAAGATCTTTGAATATGTTTCCCTATGGGGTCCAATGTTAAAAACATGTTCCCTCCTGGCGGCCATCTAGGATATGATGTGGACTTGCTGAACACATTTTTTAAAAGGGGCCACGTAAGGACAATTGTGACTAAGTTTGGTTCCAATTGGCCCAGTATTTTCAGAGGAGAAGATTTTTGCAAGATTGTCCAATTTTGGACAAAGTTCCCCGCTGGCGGCCATCTTGGATGACGTGAAGACTTGCTGGACAAAATTTTTAAAGGGGACCACCGAAGGACTATTGTGACCAAGTTTGGTTCCAATTGAAGCAGTGGTTTCAGAGAAGATCTTTGAATGCTTTCCCATAGGGTCCAATGTTAAACCACGTTCCCTGCTGGCGGCCATCTTGGATATGATACGAACTTGCCAGACATTTTTTTTAAAAGGGGCCACCTAAGGACCATTGTGCCCAAGTTTGGTTCCATTTGGCCCAAGCTGTTTCAGAGAAGAGAAGAAGATGTTTGAATACAGATGGACCACTGACACAGTAATGGCAAGAAGATCACCATGGCAAAGCTATGCAGTTCAGATACAAAGTTATGTAGGCATAAAAGCTCAGATACTGTTTCAATAGTTGCCAAGCAGAATTTACACCATGATACAATATACAACTATATACAATTATTATCAATTTGTGAAATAAGTATAGTTTATGAAAGTATTTTTGCAAAAAAATGTAAAAGTTTGTATAAAAACACTTTTTTGCTCTTGATTATGGAACAAATAATTATTTTTAATAAAGTGATAACAGGGAATTTCTCTTAAACTTAAAAGAGAAAAGTAAAATAAAGAAGATTTGAACACAGAATTTAAAGGGAAATAACTCATAACCATATGGCATTGAAAAAAAAAAATTGTGAAAAAGAGTCAATAACTACAACAAAGGCAGTTGGATTTTCTTCAAAATTTCAGAGTATGTAGACCTTGATATGCTGAACATTTTTGCAATTTACACTTCACCTTTATCTTTATCTGTTACAGTTTTTGAAATAAAAAATAAAAAATGCATAAATTTTGAAAATTTTATGGAAAAAGGGCTGTAACTCTGAGACGGGTTTTCCGATTTTGTTCAAAATTGCAGGGCAGATAGATCTCTTCATTCTGAACAATTTTACTCCATGTCAGATTTTTTATATCTGCAACGGTTTTTGAGTTATTTGCCAAAAACAGCAATTTACCCCTATGTTCTATTTTTAGTAACAGCAGCCATGTTGTTTGGTCCTCGAACTAACCGAACACTTTTTTAAACTACATACCCTGGTGAAGACCCAGACTAAGTTTGGATTAAATTGGCCTAGTGGTTTCAGAGGAGAAGATTTTTGAAAAAAAGTTTACGACGGACGGACGGCCGGACGACGGACACCAAGTGATGGCAAAAGCTCACCCTGGCATAGCCAGGTGAGCTAAAAAAGAAGTGGAGTGGTGGTTGGCTGGGGAATGGGGGGGGGGGGTCAATCTGAGTTTGCCTTAATTTTGTCCTTTTTAAAAGCAAAATAATATATAATTGTTATTTTTTAGCTTGCAACATTCCCCCGTCAAATATGTGATAAAAAGATCATGACATGTCTATTCGGGTATCTGCCCTGATATCAGCCCTCTACCGATATCTGCCCTCCGATACCGTGTCGGTACTGATATCAGGGCAGATACTGAAATAGACATGTAATAATCTATACTTATTTGTCTGACATACATTTATTCCATGCCTCCCTTTTTCCATTGTTGCTAAGATAGTGTTTACTTGAATATTTGCAGTGTTGTGAATTTGAAATGAAGTAAGATGGTTTTAAATAATTATACAAAAAGCAGTCAAAACAATTCATGCTTAAATTTTATCATACCAAGGCATATGCAGGGCAGAGAACATATATTGTTGGATGCCACCACATGAAAACCTGAAGGTAGATAGACACTTAAAAACATATCCATGAGAATTTGCTATAAGTCGGCACAAAGGAAGTACAATTCTTTCCAACACGAAATCTGTAATNAAAGTTTTTATGAGATCAGAAAGATGTGTACGAGGTTTCCTGAAAAGGATTCTTTTAGCATGGGTATGATCACTTATGTTTGATTGCGTGAGGTTGGTCACCCAGGGTGGTAACATAGGATAGAATTCTATCCTTTGGATAGACACTAATCCAATAAAAAAGTATGGGTCACCATGCTTTTTTATCTAGAACTGAGGTCAAAGTTTACTCAATTTTAGCCATTGTTTCACTTAAATTTACATAGAATGCACGTAGAAATTAAGGAAAGGAAATTTTCAGCTTCACCATGTTCACATAAATTAACCTTTTATCCATGAGAATTTTGTAAATTTTTGTAAATAGATTATGATATGATCTAATAATTTCAACGAAAAAATTAATATGTCACCGTGCTTTAAACCAAATTATTCTATGAAAAGTCCGAATTGAACATTATTTACGGGAAAAGGGAGCTAATTTGCTGTAAAGTTGGCACAATATGACGTTTCACATCAGTCAGTCAATTACGACATCACAAAGGAAAAGTTTTCAAATCACTGCTCCAGCCAAAAAATCAAACGTAACCCATATCTATTCTTTATTTTTCAAATGTGCGATTATCTGCACAGCGCAACAGTGTCTATCTGCCTTAACAAAGTATCAGGTAACCTACCTCTGTTACTTGAGTAATAACTACAGATTCTCCTGTACTGTAAAATGGTGCTAACAAAACTGGAAGTATCAGCAATAGGCAGAGTGCCATAACAACTATCACAAAATTATGCCACACACCAGCACAGTAAATTCTTAGTTGCCTTAAAGGGGAGACAACTTGTAAGTGTTCTGTTGACAAATCTACATATGCGCCAGGATACATAATCAGTAAAAACAAACCAAAACCATTCACCCTTACTTGTTCTCTGAAATAAAACATAAATTATTGAGGAACTCTGTGTAAATGCAAATTCAATTCTTTTTCCAATTTTATTTCATCTTTTATAGTAAATTACCCCATTTCCTTTCTTTTTCATATTATATCCCTATAATACAGTTGAGAAATATCTGATATGGTATATAACATTTTGATATGATGTCTCTTTAAAGCTTTGTGTCCAAATCTGTGGTAAAATCGCTATATAGTCAAGGCTGTTCCAATATTAATCATACATAAATATGCCATTGGAAATAAAAATAAAGGTGCCCATAAATATTCTACTTACAGTTTTGTATTGTAAATAGCTTTACAAGACCACATAAAAATATTTGATACACAAATTTCATTAAATTTATATGTGTTATTTTTCAGTTTTTGTAGAAAGTTCAGTTGGTAGAATGGCAATTATTTGCTTTTACCTAGTAGTACTTCACTACAAAAGATTTTCGTATTTGTCCTATTAGAATTGAAATAATTCCTAGGATCTTGAATATATACTGATTTTACCACTTGTTGGTCCTTCATGTCAATATTTTACCCCTCACTGTGGCTCAGGGTAAAATATTCCACATAAAGGGGCAACCTGTGGTAAAATCAGTCTATATTCAAGCTCCCAGGAATTATTTCTTAATTATTCATCTACCTATGCATAACAGTCAACTAGCTATAAAATTTTTTGCAAGATATCTACAATAATTCAGTGTTCTACCCAGGCTTTTTTGGTAGAGTTAGGGTCATTTTTATTTTAAACTAAGTAATGTAGAGTGTTCATATGGTCACCTCACACAAAATGAGTGGGGTATTGTTGTATTTAAATGTTTTCTTTGATGTTGTATTATCTATTGGCTAATTGATTACTTAAACATGTAGACATTCATCTCCAATGAATCAATTTTGTTAACCACAGTTTGAAATTTTTGAAAGTTTAGGTTACAATTCATAACTTGAACTGATCCATTGGGGAGGTTTGGGGCATACTAATGATATAAGCTTATTCCAGGGCATTTGGAGATGTAATGAAAAAAGCTTTAGTCCTCTACATATCAAGACTCCTTTTTTCCATGATTTAACTGAAACAAGACCAGTTTATTCTATTTAATTTATCATATGGATTTGAAACGTTTTGATGACTAAAATGTAGATCTTGGCCTAAAAAATATTCCCATGGTACAGCTCTTTGTATATTCAGTATTCTTCATATCAAGAATTTGCATGTTCATGTAGTCAATAAAGTGGAAACCTCTGATTTTCTTGCCATATGAGACATTTCTACACTAGAAGACAATTACATTTTCAAATTTTTAAACGCCAGGCTTGCAGAATGTTTGAAAATTTGACAATTTAAATATCCAAAGTGTTGAAATGTCATTTCTTATGAGATACTGTTGTGGAATCTGTTCCTCTAATGATTTTGACAAAGAGATTTTGACAAAAACATGATCCCCTTTTCTGCTGATCAGATCTGAAATTAATGTGTTCTTTGAGCGTGACGTCATCAGGCATGGTCGCTCTTTTTAATCATCACCATGGTTTAAGTCGGAAAAAGGCAAACATATTTCACTTCATAAATGAATTTTAGCCAATCAGTGACCGAGAGCAACATTCTCTCCAGAGGGTATTTTCTCTTACCACCATTCAGGAAACATGAAAACAGGACACAAATTAGAGATCTAGGAAAATTAGTGCAGTTGCTGTTTTTGGTGACATTTGATGATCAAGTGACAACACTAAATGAACATTTTTTTTATGTAAGCCCACTCAAAGCCACAGTTTTTAATCTTCTAGGTATTAGTGAAAACACTGGAATCCTCATTTAAAACTCAATTGGGATTATAATTATGTGTTTACACAGAGAAACATTACATGATAAAGTCAACCTGACGTGGAAAAATATCTACCCCTTGGGAAGTGTCACTGTGAAGTGTTAAAATTTAAATCGTAGGGGCAATAAAAATAGCATTGGGATCAAGAATTATTATAGGGGCACCATGACGTCAAAAGGGCATAAAAGAACAATTCTTAGCTGGGTGCTATATTTCTCCCATTCTCAGGTGTTGGTTAAATGTGCACATGACTTACATTGTATAACCAACAGGCATTGAAATTCGTTGAGATTTTCAGACACTGTATGGGACATAATATAAATTATGTTGGATTTGACAGGATGTCAAAATACTCAGGTGTCGGATAAGACAAGTTTCACTGTATTTTAAATATACAAAAATTTTAAATCCACTCCTACCTAATCTGTGAAATTATGTTTACCTGACAGCTGCCAAGGCATGACCCACTTCATGTAAAATTCCACATACTAACAAGGTCAACAGGTAATAAGACATCTGACTGATTGGCAAGTTAATTCCAGGCATCTGAAATTATGATAATAACTGTAATTCAATCATGTCAATGGAGTTTGAATATATTCTATTATACATGGCAATATTGTGCCTGTCAGTTTTAGTGACAGAGAAAGCCAGAGTAAAACTTGATTATAGATACGTCAAACTTTCTATTTTTCTAAGAGATGGAAGCACCGGCAGACTGACACATTATTGACGGTCTAAAATTATGCCAGACATTTTGTTTGATAGGATATGAAGTAAAGTGCTATGCAAAGTACAGCATGCTATGACCACAGCAAATTAAACAAGAATATTATGTCAACAAGTGTTGTCAGAAAATGACTGAAGTCATGGTTTTGTGAATATTCTTTATTCTATATCATATAGAAAAATAAACTTACTTCAAGAAGAATCCAATGAAACAATCCCTATTAAAATCTAATGAAAAATAAAAATTTTTGATACTTTGTAAGATGTCGACCCTTCTGCAAAATACGACTTCATTGAAATGGTAATAGCTACCAGTATGCAAACTTTGTAGACACACTATTGAAAGGCCACTTCTAAGGCCATGAAAAAATAAATTATTGGTTCTCAGGCCTTCCCTCATCTAGTTGGAGGCTTGAAAAAAGCCCCTCATTGACCCTATTTTTTGCCATTTCAATAAAATAAAAATAAAAAAACACCTCCCTCACTACATTTTTGGTCACTTTTACAATGCAAAAAGCTGCCTCATCTATTTTTTGGCAAATAAAAAGATTAAAAAAAAATCACCTCCCTCCCTCATCTGTTTCAATGAAAAATGGCCTGAGAACCAATTAATTACTTTCATGTGGCCTAAAAGAATCCATAGACACACAGCCTGTTAAAATCTATGAGCCAGAGAGAGTAAATGCCCTTGCTGCCCTCATCCAAGTTTTTCCTGGTGTATTTATATTCAAGATTTAGCTACTCCGTTTGGGTCTGTTAACCACATATGATGTCCCGCAGTTGGATATATAACATGGACATTTAATTTCTAAGCACTTGATATAACTGTGACTTTATACTATGTGAGGTGTTGTCTGGAACAACTGTGCCAGAAAACACATTTTGATAAAATGGCAAAGTTCAACTACCACTCAAAATACAAATTTTGGCCAAAATCTTTAACATGACAAAATGCACATCTTCTATCCATGCCTAATCACTATGCAAAGTAATATAAATGTAGCATTAATATTGTGAGAGGAGTTATCCGGAATAACAGGTCCAGAACACACATTTCAATAAAATGGCCAAGTTCATTTAACCCTCAAAATCACAATTTTAGGCCAAAATCTAAACCATGACATTATGCACATCTTCAATCCATGCCTAATCACTGTGCAAAGTAAAATAAATGTAGCTTTAATATTGTGGGAGGAGTTATCCAGTTTAACAGGCCCAGAACACATTTCGATAAAATGACCAAGTTCAAAATCACAAATTTTGGCCAAAATCTAAACCATGACAATCATGACAATATGCACATCTTCAATCCATGACTAATCATGGTGCAAAGTAAAACTAGATGTTGTTGGAAACGACAGCTATCCCCGCACTCCCTGTTTGACACAGAAAACAGTTCTTATACACCCTGGGCATTTTTTTTTTATTATTTTTTAAATCTATCTATTGATAGTCATTATTGTTACTAAAAGAATTCTAGGATATATGGTTGCTAGGTAGAATTCCAAAAAATAAGTGGTCTTTGAGACTTTCAGGAAATTTACTAAAATTGGAATCAAATATTTTTGAAATCCAATTTATGAAAATGTTCATCCTAAACTACACAAACATTTTAAGTATGGTTGCTAGGGAGAATTCAAAAAATAAATGGTCTTTGAGACTTTCAGGAAATTTACACAAATTGGAATCAAATATTTTTGAAATCCAATTATGAAAATGTTCGTCCTAAACTACACAAACATTTTAAGTATGGTTGCTAGGTAGAATTCCAAAAAATAAGTGGTCTTTGAGACTTTCAGGAAATTTACCAAAATTGAAATCAAATATTTTTGAAATCCAATTATGAAAATGTTCGTCCTAAACTACACAAACATTTTAAGCATGGTTGCTAGGTAGAATTCTAAAAAATAAGTGGTCTTTCAGGAAATTTACCAAAATCGGAATCAAATATTTTTGAAATCCAATTTATGAAAATGTTTGTCCTAAACTACACAAACATTTTAAGTATGGTTGCTAGGAAGAATTCCAAAAAATAAGTGGTCTTTGAGACTTTCAGGAAATTTACCAAAATAGGAATCAAATATTTTTGAAATACAATTTATGAAAATGTTCGCCCTAAACTACACAAACATTTTCAGTATGGTTGCTAGGTAGAATTCCAAAAAATAAGTGGTCTTTGAGACTTTCAGGAAATTTACCAAAATTGGAACCAAACACTTGTCAGAATATTAGATAATATGCCAAAATTTAAGAAAAAATATGTGTCTTTGACATTTTCAGGAAATTTACCAAAGTTGGAACCGGAACCAAAATTCCAAAAGCTTATTGCAAATCTATAGACTATATGCAACAATTCTGCATAAAGATTTGATCCCTTAATCCAAAAATGTAGGAGGAGTTTGCGTCACATGCCACATGTGTCGAATCCACATCTTTGAGTCTTTGTTAAAATTGACATCATTGGGCCTCTTGTTTGCACCAAGACCAATATCAAAAATCCAAAAGCTTATTGCGCATCTACAGACTATATGCAACAATTCTACAACAAAATTAAATCCCTAAATCCATAAATGTAGGAGGAGTTTGTGTCACATGCCAAATGTGTAAAAATTGACATCATTGGGCCTCTTGTTGGCAACAAGACCAATATCGAAAATCTGAAAGCTTATTGCTCATCTGCAGACTATATGCAACCATTCTACAACAAAATTAAATCCCTAAATCCAAAAATGTAGGAGTAGTTTGAGTCACAAGAAAAGTGTGACGGACGGACGTATGGACGGACAGACGGATGGAGGGTATAACATTATCCCCGAACTTTCTTCGAAAATGCGGGGATAATAAATGTAGCATTAATATTGAGAGAGGAGTAGTCCGGAATAACAGTTCCAGAATACACATTTCAATAAAATGGCCAAGTTCAACTACCCCTTATATCACAATTTTCAAAAATATCTTCAAACCATGCCTTATCACTATGCAAAGTAAAATAAATGTAGCTTTAATATTGTGTGTGTGTGTGTGGGGGGGGTATCCAGTTTAACAGGCCAAGAACACACATTTTGATAAAATGGCCAAGTTCAACTACCCCTCAAAATCACAAATTTTGGCTAAAATCTAACCATGAAAATATGCACATCTTCAATCCATGCCTAATCACTGTGCAAAGTAAAATATGTAGTATTAATATTGAGGGAGGAGTAGTCCTGAATAACAGTTCCAGAATACACATTTCAATAAAATGGCCAAGTTCAACTACCCCTCAAAATCACAATTTTCAAAAATATCTTCAATCCATGCCTAATCACTATGCAAAGTAAAATAAATGTAGCTTTAATATTGTGGGGGGGAGTTATCCAGTTTAACAGGCAAAGGACACACATTTTGATAAAATGGCCAAGTTCAACTACCCCTCAAAATCACAAATTTTGGCCAAAATCTAACCATGACAATATGCACATCGTCAATCCATGCCTAATCAGTGTGCAAAGTAAAATAAATGTAGCTTTAATATTGTGGGAGAAGTTATCTGGAATAATAGCTTATCAGAGATTGGACGAACGAACAGACAGACAGGGGTAAAACAATATGCCCCCCCGCCTTGTTGTTGCGGGGCATAAAAATTTTTAAAAAATATGTACATCTGTGACAAACAAGACTCTGGGGTATTTTGTTTCTCCTTCTTACCACTGGTGTAAGCACTTGTTGTTCCACTGGCTGTTGTCTGAATGTGTTGAATACTAGCAATGTCAGCAAAAACATAGACATCACCATAGCAAGCAGTCCAAATACCACTCCACAATTAAACCAAATCTCCATAAAGTGTGGTCTCCATTGTCCCATTTTGACAAACGTTCTGTTGAACATTGCAGTGTACCACCTTACTTGACATACAGAGACTGATAGGCCTGTCTTGTCTAAACTCTCTATATACTGCCGACCAGACCATTTCTGTGACTGTAAGAATAATAAAAATGTAAAAATAATCTCATACAATACAAATGTAGGACAGTGCTATGTATAATGAGTACCTGTAAATAAATTCTTGTTAATCAATCAAAGATATGATATGTTTGCAATAAAAGTCTGCACATTACATAGAAAAAAGAAGGGAAACGGGGAATGTGTCAAACAGACAATGACCCAAAGGGGAGTAACAACAACTCAAAGCCACCATAAGATCTTCAATGAACGGTGAGAAAACCCCACACCCAACGGTAGGTCGGAGTCGGCCCCTAAATAAAGAGTAATCAAGTTCAGCGAAATAAATATCATCCTAGACTCATATAGACATAAAGTAAACTAACTAGAAAAAAGACAAGACACACAAAGGTTTAATAAATTTCCTGACTTAGGACAGACGCAAACCTGCTGCGGCGGGGTTAAACTAGTTTTATTGGGCCCAAACCTTCCCCCTACAGCCAATGTGATAAATCCAAAAACAATCGTAACAACAGTAAAATTCAGTTGGCAACAGGACTGAGTCAATTGTGAAAAATGGAACTGAAAGAACTATTTACCTTGCATTGTCCTGTGTGTACTATACTGGAATAAAAATGAACAATTAACAAGTATACTGAAAGTTTATGTTATTTCAAATACTAGCACTGTTAACCTGTCAACAACCCTAGGGAGCAATAAAGCATGCAGAGTACGGAGGAAAGGCTTGGAGGAATTTGACAATAAAATCTTAAATGGCATTGTATCACTGACCATCAAGTGCACCACAATCCATTGGAAAAGAAAGAGAATCAATTCCCCAGTAAATTCAGTTTGATTGTTCCCGACAGAGAATGTAACTACCCACTACAATCCATGAAAGTTCATTGGAATTCAAATTAGGAGCCACTTCCTTTTTGAGCATTATTCAGGAACAGTTAGGGGAAAGTCATAATATTTCATTCATGCAGGAAATTTTGATTAATGATTTTTATAAGTGCATAACCTTATTTTGTCACCTGATGGGCCTTTTTGTTACTGAAAAATGCATGCAGGGTTATTGTGCTATGTAAAGACTAAAAAGAGGTCATTAAAGTGCTGAGAAACTGTCCAATAAACAATTAACGAACAGCAGAATACTGAAAATCAAGACGAAACATCAGAATGAAACATCTGATTATCAGAAATTAGGAAAACCAAACTTCTCATGTGAGTGAAGGCATGAATCAACAGGGATTTAACGAATAAGGGATCAGCTTGCTATCATATTGGGGGGATCATAGAATCTAAAAATTTCAAAGCCTTATGTTTGATGTACGAAAAAGCAGAAAAGCGTATCTCAAAGCCTTTACCATTTAGAGGCTTCTCTATGTGCACCTTTTATGTGTTACTCATATGAAACTACATGTAAGAGAAAGTTTCACGGTAAATAAAGACAGGTTCATGTGGGGAATTCATAACAGTTGATACACAAATGGCCTCAAAATCCAAAATGTTACAAACAATTGATATATGGCATACACAACATGTGTAAACTGCTTGATTGGTGCCCTTGCAGATTATCTTCGAAAATACCTAAGTGGGCAATTAGGGTCAGACAGTGGCTTATATATATATATATATATATATATATATATATATATATATTAATTTTTTGTTGATTCCAGTGGGATTCGAACCCACTCTGTCAAGGTACTAAGGGTTGAGAGTCTGCCACGCTAACCATTACACCACCAATTCCATGTTCAAATTTCGGTTAATTAATATACTTAACTCTCATATTACGTGTCAAAATAAATTTGCAGCTCACTCTATTTTACATCCCTTGGGTCTCCCACAGAGATGGCGTGGGCAGTGTAATTTGTCTGTAATATCTGTGCATTCGAAGAGCAGCCAAATCCCTCGGTGGGAAGGCAATCTCGATATTCATTTCTCTAATTCTAACCCCGTTGGGTTCCTACCATAGACCGTTATATATATATATTATATATATATATATATATATATACATGTAAGTCCTCTATATGTACCTGTACTTCGCTTTCTGCGAGTTTCATAACTCTCCCCTTTAGCATTGCACATGCATACAGCACTTGGTAATAAGTTCTGGGCTAAATGAAGTTGAAATTTTAACCAGTCTTCCCTAGATTACGACTAACCCTGATCTAAAATGTTACAAGGTGAAATACTTGATCAACCTGTTCACAGAATGAGTTTCTAATACAGTACACACAGAGTGTTTCAGTCACAAAACACCCTGGTCTGACACGAGTGAAAATACAGACAATATATTTCTATGTAAATAACAACAGGAAGTTTGCTGGTGTTTACACTGTAAAATATGTCAGACCTAAGTGTTTGTAACTGAAACACTCTGTATGAACTGTAGTTCCAACTCGGGGATCATATGAGATATAAATAAAAAATGCCATATAATAATCTCTATATATCTTACAAAATTATCTTGGTCTCTCAGATATCTAAAATATATGCTACAATATAAATTGGGTCTGTCAAGTTGAAAATCGCTGTATGCAAGAATGTCAAAATTTAAACAAAAGGAAAAAAAATAAAAATATATAATTTGTGGTAAATCTGGATCAGAGTCTCTTTCTGTCTAAAGAAAGTCCCATGCTATATTGATGAACCTTGACATGCTTGATAAGTCAACAATATACATCCCTTAAAATCTAGCTCAGCGTATCGAAATATCAAAATTAAGAGAAATGCTGGTAGAAATTAGACTTGTTAATTCATAGCAATTGGTAAAAAATAGATGTATGTTGATAGTATTTAGTTACTGGTCTCCAAATAATGCATTGACCACATTCCTGGGCAGGTATCAGGTGATATCTAAGCCACTGAACTTGACCGATCGAAATATCATGACTTTCCCCTACAGCTTGCTCTGAAAATTAATCAGATTCTAAACTGACATCCAGGGTTTAATTTAAATAAACAATCAAAGGATATAGAGTAAATGCAAATGAGAATGTGAAGTCTCGACAAGATTATTTATTTCAAGGGAGATAAATCTTGGTAAATGCAGGGGATACAGTTATCACATGTGTTATACCTTTAAGAATGCATCAAGGAGGTAAAGAGAGGACCAGAAGCCAAGAACTAATGCAATCCATGTTGTCTGCAACATCTCATAAATCCTGCACGTGTTCCATTAGTCATGAACAAAAATATAAACAAGTCATGAAAGTGGATCAATAAAGCATAATTCTCTTTATCTTTAGCATGACATCCTTCTACGACTTCAAATCCATGATATGCTATTCTTTTTGTCATAGAGTTTTGTGTTTGCAGCTATCCATCAATATAAATTAATCATTCTGTACAAACTTCCAATCTCAACCGCATGTCTTTCCTTGGTTCAAAACAAAAATTAGACCACAGAGTTATCGTTCGTTTCTCCGAACACTACTCTTTCATTTATCGGTGTAAAATCGACGAACAAATACAGTTTATTACGAAAATACGTATTGCATTTTGATTGGTTCTTTCTGTATGCGGAAGTAATATTTTCTATTTTTGGGTTTTTTTTTGTAAAAGTGTTGACCCTCGACGTATTTTATCATATTAGGGACCGACCATTTAACTTGAAGGGGGGGGCTATGGTTTTTTTCTAAAAAAATATTTTGGATCTGATTTTATGTGAAAAAAATATTTTGGCTGCCAAAATGATGAAAAAAAATTTTCTGAATGAGGCTTTCTGCCCAAAAAAATAATGTTAATTTTGAAAAAAAATATTTTGTTGATACGCGTGCAAAAAATAAATAATTTGGGCGGGGCTATCGGCACGACGGTCGTGCTTATAACCAGCATAATCGGCACGACGGTCGTGCGAATAATCCGAATTATCCACGCGACGGTCGTGCGAATAGGCAACCTAAGTGGCACGACAGTCGTGCTCATAAACAAAGCAATCGGCACTACGGTCGTGCGATTAACCATGACAATCGGCACGACGATCGTGCTCAGATTAACCACGACAAGATTGACTTTCTTACTTTCTGGATATGATGCTGGGTTCAATCTATATACATCCCAGAAGAAAGTCAAGAGAGATCAACCAGCCCCAACTACGTACCTCTTCCACCCATAATGTGCCAAGGGTCGTACCGATATCAGAAAATGATATTCAGAGACGGTCTCGTGAATAACTTTTTTTATCCATGGTGTACAACTCCAAACCATCTCCTCCGTTTTGTCAAGTATCAGTGCAAGTATTAGTGGTTTAATATGGGCGCCAGTTTTCAAACCATTCTAGGTAAAATGGTCATAACGGCAGGTGGTGTCCTACCAACCTTTTGATATATCTCATGTGTACACTTTTTGCTATTATCTAAATTTATGTTAATTCTAATACCCATGGTTGAACTACTTCTATCGTTGTTTTTTCCCTAGCTATATTTGATATTGCTGATTATTCGGATCTCGTTTAGAACATTCGTTTTTTTTTCAAATTATGGATTTCCTATGTTTGGGTTCTAGTGCTGCTGATGAGGAAATAATTTCCAAAATGGCCATACAGCTCAGGATTAGAATTATTGCAGTTGGAGTTAAAATAAATTATGGTCTCAGTGGGCATGATCTTATTGTAAAACATTTTATAAGAGAAGGCTTTTGAATGTAGTGCATTTGGATGTAATGTTAAACTATAATCTAGCTGTCGATCATTTTGGACACTGTGCGACTTGGTCACAATGAACATAACTGTAAAGCCTATCTTCCCAGATAGCAAGAAGGTGATGGCCCGTCATCGGCTGACTGATGGCACTGTTGGCAAACTGCTGGCAATGGCATGCCACTTCTGGGCCAGATCTGGCCCGATGTGAGGTCGCCAACTGTTGGTTGATACCTCATGGGCCAGAACTGGGAAAAAAACTACTTCCCGACAGTGGTAAATCAGCTATCGGGCCGTCATTGGCCCGATTCATGGGCTTGAATATTCCTCCCAACAGTTGTTTTATTAGCAACTGGGCAACCATTGGGCCTGAAGTTTCCTCCCAACGGTTATTTTGAAATTAAATGAGCTATGAATGGTAAATATTTCGAATTGGTTACTTTGAAATATAAAGATTTGAATTAATTTTTGTCTTTGATCAATAAAAAATAGTACTAAATTTTTTTATATATCATTTTCTTTTCTTTTTTTTTCTTGTTTTGTTTTTTTTGTTTATTGTTTTTTTTTGTTACTGTTTTTGTTTTTGTTTTTTTT